>CAUYTI010067676.1:0-15602 GCA_963575145.1 Galago senegalensis
TACCCTCTTCCCTGCAGCCTGTCCTGTCTGCTCTTCTCATGGAATACTCTTTCACGCCCTCATCATCTAGTTACCTCCCATCTCAAGAATCACCAGGAAGCAGAAATGCAGTGGGTGGGACTCCTGATCAGTATCACCATCCCTCCTGGGATTATTTAGATTCACAATCACCAAGATGTGGAAACAACCCAAGTACCCATCAACTCACAAAGGGAATGCAAGCTAGTATGTTCCTTTTGGAAGGAAGTTTGGAGAACACGCAGGGATCTAAATGTAGACCTGCCATTTGATCCTACAGTTCCTGTACTAGGTGTTATCCAAAGGACCAAAAATCATTTGCAATAAAGATGTTTGCACCAGATTGTTCTTTGCAGCCCAATTCATAATAGTTTCCCTAACTCTTAGTCCATGATTTTTCTTCTAAGAAATTATAAAACATATGCTCCAGGTGTGGTTTTCAGAGACCAAATGGGAAGATCAGTCACAGAATCCTGATTCTTACTATAGTCTGAATAAGTCACTTAGCTTTGTTGAAACTCTGATTCTTCACCTGCAAAGTAACATGACAATGCTCATTAGAAACCATTTGCCAGACACACACATCGTATGAAGATTTTTGTAAATACTGGGATTTATTAGTTTGTGTTTATTTTTCTATTATCATGTTTTTGTGCATATACATGAAAAAAGTTCTGAAGGAACTTTCCATGGCTGTAAGTTACGCCAGAAGACACTGAATGCTGCGGTTCCCATGGGTGGGGAGTGACACCAATTCTTCACACCTCTCCTGATGGGCACTCTCACTGCCGTGATAGCTGCCACAATCTTGAGCAATGAAAGATGGTTTAGCTCATTTTTCAGCTGTAATGTGTGTGGTGATACCTTGTCATTTAGTGAAAATGCATGTTGATGTTAGTAGATTTGATCATAAAGGTAACAGGACATTTGAAAGTTTTAAATTTACTGTATATAAATCAATCTTATTTCTTTCAAGTAGTATCTTGCAGAAAACTTCCACACATTCATCCTACAAGTGTGTATGGGCTGAGGCTACTGTTACGAAGGGGTTGGGGGCAGGAGTGATTGCGGAGGCCACGTTTGCAGTGGGAACGCTGCCGGTCCTCAGGCCTGACTCCCACTCACCCGGGAACCAGAGTCCTTTCCTTGGAAGAGCCAGTCTTATGAAATCTTAGATTTTCATATTTTATTGTTTTTTTCAATATAGGCTAATCTCGTGGAGGAGGAAAAGAAAAAAAAAGCAGAGGTTAGCAAAGACATAAGAAATGCATGGAGGAGGAGGCAGACCTGGTAATGCTGAGTCATTATCTCCGTATCAGTCAAACTCTGCTTCAGCCTTTATTTTACAAACTGGTAAAAGAGTGTGAATTATCTGAAGCAACAGCTTAAAGACTGTTTCATTTGGTCAAATAGTCCATAAAGTCCACAAAGTGCCCCAAGAACATAATTGATGCCAGCGTCCTCTCAAGTTGTGGGGATCTTGAAAACCGTCAGATACTCCCCCATTTTGATTGAGCCATATGACTGGCTACACTTGCCTACTTTATGGGTGACCTTTCTAGAGACACACTTAAAGCACTTAGCATTAAGATTGGCCAGTTTTATAAAACTGGATTATGGTTATAAGATTCTGAAGTTACAGAAAAACTGTACACCCATACTAGTAATACCAACCACAATAGAGTGAATAGTTACTACTGTCCTTGGAAAACCCACTTGAATTCTGCTATGTTGCTGGGTTGTAACCAAACTGAGGGCCAGGAGCTTAGCATACACAACATGCTTAATAAACGTGGCACGCATGAATGAAAAGGCACTGCTAGTGGATATACTGACATTTATTATGAAGACATAGCACCCTGACAGAGTAACCAAGCAGGAGAAGAGTGGCGTATGTAAAATGCACGGCAGAGAGCTCTCTGCAGCGTGTGGAATTCACACAGAAGCCAATCTTGTATGATTATTTTACCAGTTGACAGGCTGAGCATGAGACAGAGATACAGAAAAGACTAAAAGAAAACAGGGAAGATATTCCTACATAACTTAAAGATGGGCTGATTCATCAGAAAGATTCAAAAATTCTAAATGTCTACCCTCTTAATATCATACCGACAAAACACTTGGAGGAAAACATGGTTGAATGTGCAGGTGACTTGGACAAATCGACAGTCACTGTGGGCCTGTTAGCACCTGTCTAGTAACTGATGGGGCCGTACTTTAGGAGGGGTTCAGAAGAGACGGGTACTGATGCTGAGGTCTAGATCGTGTGGGCCTGGGGTCCCCAAGACCACGTGTGCACATGTGAACAGCTCTCCAGGATGGTCTGTGAGCTGCTGGCTCAAAGTGCTAGAAGTAATACCCTGGAGAAATCTACCAAATACTGGTTTGAATAATAAAATTTGTTTATTTATTTATTTAGAGACAGAGCCTCATTTTGTCACCCTGGGTAGAGTGCCGTGGAGTCACAGCTCACAGTAACCTCTAGTTCTTGGGCTTAGGCAATTCCCTTGCCTCAGCCTCCCGAGTAACTGGGACTACAGGCGCCCACCACAACACCCGGCTATTTTTCTGTTGCAATTTGGCCAGGGCTGGGTTTGAACCCGCCACCCTCGGTATATGGGGCAGGCACTCTACTCACTGAGCCACAGGCACCCCCCCCCCGAATAACAAAATTTAAATAGTTGTATGTCAAGGATTTCTCATGTCTTTAGCTACACATCAGGAAGGGCATTGAAAAATTATATTTGCTAAATTACCTGGGGAAAATCTATTGCTTAATCATAGCTAACAGGAACGAGACTGTGGCTGAGTGTGCCAGGCACTGTGCAGGAACGAGACTGTGGCTGAGTGTGCCAGGCACTGTGCTGAGTATTAATAATCCATTTAATTCTCACAAGAATCTTGCTTGTGGGTTGAGGTTGTACTATGATTGTCTAATTTTATGAATGTGAAAATCTAGGCAAACAAAAGGTAAATTTGCCTAAATGTTGCAAATCGATGAAAGCAGCATTGAGCTGAGGCGGCCTGTGCGTGTGGCTACTCTCCTGACCAGGTGAGCTGGGAAGTGGCTACTCTCCCGATTATGTTACCTGGCACTGCTGGCTGCTGATTAAGCATTTCTTACTCTGATTTGATTTCTGGCAAAATCGCTCAGTGAGCCTAATTTTATCTGCCTTTAAAAATATGGTAGCTTGCCTTTTTTATATTCCTGCAACGTACCTTTTACACCAATATGGGGAAATAATTTTGAATGTCTGTGAAATGACATCACATCTCTATATTTGCAAAAGTGACCATCAGTGCAACTGTTGGCTAACCTGAACTGACTGGGAAAACATTCCAAGTTCATGTTCACTCTAATAGCATGAAATGAAAGCTGATTTTATAGCCTTCCTTTTTTGATAATTAAAAGCCAGGTAGTGTTTTTAAAATTTTGAACTAGCATATTGGTTCGAGTATATAAGGAATATAGATATGTCAATAATTAACCTACGACTGAAGCAAAATCTATAGAAAAATTATTTTCAGACATATTGGGTTTCATCCTGAAAGAAAAAAAATTGAAGTGTGAAAGCAACAAATGCTTGGAATTGCAGAGATGGAAATAAAAATCTGATTCTTAATCAGTTGAAATGATTATTAATAAACTAAATGAAGAAATAAAACCCCACCTCTCAGCATGATCCCAAATACATTTTTTTAATGATTAAAGAATTTGTTCTTGAAGATATTAACTCTTTCTTCCTCTGTGAGCCTCCTTAGAATTCCTTAGCATAGTTTAACTGCAATGCAGAAGAGTAAGATTTGAAATTAGGTGAAAAAATTGTGAAAAGGAATAGAAATATGCAAAACAATTCATACTGCTCTGTGAATTATAGAGAAGTCTCAAAAACATGAACAAAAGGACTTATTTAAATGTCATCCCATTTAAATGGTAAATTCTCCATGACATGTTTTTTAGCTCCTTGGCAGTGAGTGAACCGATCGACATGGCCCCTTGTTTTGAATGTCCTTTCTCTCTCTTCTCCCACTCCCGGCATCTTCACGCCTTCCATATGTCTGGATCAATCTGCTGATTTCACTAACACTTTCCATTTCCCTTCAGACTCGAGTGAACCATGAGACTCTGGTGTGATCAGAAATCAGGAACCTTATTGATTATGGATTGTCTTTTCATATCAGTATATCCCTGGTCCACTTCTTGCTTTTCCTTTGATAATTGAAGGTAGATTAATTTCTATTCTACTTATCTAAATAAAGGAAACTACATAGGCTTAAAAATATTACAAGGCAGCCTTTAGTGGGCCTTTTAGGGTGAAATATACCACAGAGACCAGGACCTGATAAAGTACATCAGGAGGTTGTAAGTACTTTTCAATTCAGAAAGTAGCAAGAGAAAACTCACAATGGAAGGCTTTACGATTTTTTTTCTTTGAAATCCTCATGCAGTTTAAGAAGATTGGAGAAAACATATTCCAGCAGGCTTGGCAGTCACTCAAATTTATGTGCTCTAAGTTTAGAACCAAACTCAATCTGCGCCCTCCATTCAAATTCTGTTCTGTGCTGGCAAAATACTGCTTACTTGTTCAGAGGGAGAAGGCAGGCTTTGTAAAACCCCCCAAAATTTACTGGGCACTAAATAACTTCTCAACAATTATATTATTCTCAGCTTAAGTAAAATTGAATTAAACACATATGGGTGACATTTTCCTTCTAACACATGGGTATGAAATAAATAGAAAAATACTTAGCAACACCTGTTTGGGTTTAGTAAGACTTACTAGTGCCTAAAATTTGCCTAAGTTCATTTGATTTTTCCAAAGTGCTGTACGATTTCCTAGCTCTTTCTATTTTTTCATCACTGCCTCCTTTTATATTTTGAGGAAATGTTTGTTTAAGTATAATAATCTTTTTGCAGTGTTTGAAATCCAAATATTGCAATATTGTGTTAAGACGCAAAAGCAGAAATGTGCAAAGATGTACCATCATCTATTTATATTTAATATATATAAGCATATATATATGTTTAAAATATTTAAACATATGCTTCATTCAAGCTACATAAAAGAGCTCATAAAAGAGCTCAACCTAAGTATTTTATATAAATATGCATTTTAAATTATTTCGCATACCAACTCTCAGAAATCCATGTATCCATGGGCACAATATGTTGGAAAGACTGACAGGTTAAGATTTAGGGGTGATCCAAAGAAGCATGTTGTTTAGCTTCTCTGAAATATTTCCTTAACTATAGAGTGATGGAGTTGGATTTGATAATATTTAAACTAATTTCTTATACCCACTTTATGTATGTCAGTGATTCCAGTGAGAAATTTAAAAATTGCTTTTGACAACGTGGTTAACAATGTGAATTTTAACTGGATTTGGTTCGCAAGTTGTTGCTTTATCTGTTCTTATCTCAAGTGAATGCCAGCCATGTTGGATATTCCAAGTTCCCTTGAAACCCTCCAGACTATTTACCGGGTACTTTTATCAATCGGAATGTGTAGCAGCCAGATTTAATTCTAGCAACCAAAATGTATGTCAGTAGAGTACTTAGGAATTGAAGTAGTGCCATCTCCATACCCTGCTTTATATTTTTCTGCCCAGAGTTGTGACATGATATAATATAATAGTTAGGAATGTAATCTCTGAAGTTAGATTTTTTGGCTTAAAATCTTAGCTCTGCCACTTTTTGACTGCTTGACTTTGGGCAAGTTGTTTTTTCTCTCTGTGCTTCCATTTCTTTAACTATAAAAAGAAGATAAACTTATTTCATTGGGAAGTTCTGAGGAGTTCATAATTTTGTGCTCAAAGTGCTTAGAATAATCCCTGGCACATCATAAATTTTCAACACATGTTGGTTACTTCTTTGCTTCTTATGTGTCTACCACGGTGGAATTTAACCCCTGTAAGAGCAGGAAACCCACTAGCCTGTTTATCGTTGTCACAGGTGCTTTGCTGAGCCCGCCTCTTTCTCTCCCTTTTTTCTTATTGGAGTAAAATTCACATAACATAAATTTAACCATTTTAAAGTACAGAATTCGGTGGCATTTAGTACATTCTCAGTGTTGTGCAGTCACTGCCTCTCTCTGGTTGCTTAAATGCCGTTTACCATGTGTACCTTCCTCTCTGTTTCTGGTTTGAGAGTTTTTGTCCTGAAATGATGCTGAATTTTGTCAAATGCTTTCTTTGCATGATTGAGATTGTCATGTGGGTTTGTCCTCCATTCTACTAATGTCATATCAATGTAACCAATTCATTGTTCATATGTTGCATTCCTGGGACAAATCACACTTGGTTGTATAGTATAATCCCTTTAGGATGCTCCTAGATTTGGTTTGCTGGTATTTTGTGACTTTTGCTTGTATATTCATAAGGTGTATGGGCCTACTGGCTTTTTTTCTTAGGATGGCTTTAGCTTTAGTAGAATGCGAATGCTAATCTCACAGACTGAGTTAGTACATACCCCTTCTTCCATATTTTTGGAAGTGTTTGAGCAGACTTTGGTGTTAATTCTTCTTTAAATGTAGAATTTACCAGTGAAGTCATCTGGTTCCAGCTTATTCTTATTGGTAGTTTCTTTTTTGTTTTTCTGATGGCTTATTAATCTCTTTATGTATTCAGGGTCTGCACAAATTTTCTACTTCTTATTGAATCGGTTTTGGTAATTTGGATGTTAGTAGGAATTTGTCTTTTTTATCCAGGTTGTCTAATTTGTTGGTGTATAATTATTCATAATATTTTCTTATAATTTTTTATTATTATAAAGTTAGGAGCAAAGTCTACACTTTTGCATGTGGTTTAGTATTTGTTTTTTTTTTTTTTTTCTTTTGAGACAGAGCCTCAAGCTGTCCCCCTGGGTAGAGTGCTGTGGCATTACAGCTCACAGCAACCTCCAACTCCTGGGCTCAAGCAAGTTTCCTGCCTCCGCCTCCCAGGTAGCTGGGACCACAGGCGCCCGCCACAACACCCAGCTGTTTTTTTGGTTGTAGTTGTCATTGTTGTTTGGTGGGTCTGGGCTGGGGATTCGAACCCGCCACCTTAGGTGTACGTGGCTGGCGCCTTAACCGGTTGAGCTATAGGCGCCGAGCCGTGGTTTAGTATTTGAATCTTCTCTCATTTTCTTTTAAATCAGTCTAGCTAAAGGGTTGTCAATTTTGTTGACCCTTTCAAAGAATCCACTTTTAGTTTTGTTTATCCTATTGTTTTCTATTCTATATTTTATTTAACTCAACTTTAATTCTCATTTTGTCATTTTCCCCAGCTGTGAGTTTAGTTTGCTCTTGTTTTTCTAGTTTTTTCATGTGTAAAGGTAGGTTTTTCACTCTTGATCTTTTTTTCTCTTTTAATGGAAGCATTTATAGTATAAATTTCTCTGTGAGCATCACTTTCAGTAGATCCCATAGGTTTTAGTGTGTTCTGTTCTCATTTTTATTCATCTCAAAGTATGTTCTAATTTTACCTGTGGGTTTGGTCCATTGGCTGGGTAAGAATGTACTGCTAAATTTTTACATCTGAACTTTCCAGTTTTCCTTCTGTGATTTATTTCTCTGTGGTTAGAGAAGACATTTTGTATAATTTTAATCTCCTAAGATTTATTGAGACTTGTTTTGTGGCCTATGGCAGAGAACGATGTCTGTGCACTTGAGAAGATGTGTGTTTGACTGCCATGAGGTGGGGTGCTCTCTATGTCTGCTGCGTCTGGTGGGTTTAGACTGTCGTTCAAGTCCTCTATTCCCTTACTGATGTTTTGTCTAGTTCTATCCATTATTGTAATTGGGGTATTGAACTCTCCTAATATTGTTATAAGAATATTTCTCTCTTCAAGTCTGTCAACGTTTGTTTTATATATTTTGGGGATTTGTTATGTATGACTATGTCTGTTAATTGTTATATCCTCATGATGGATTGACCCTTTTATTGCTATATAATACAATTTTTTGTCTCTTATAATTTTTTGTCTTGAGGTCTATTCTGTCTGACATTAGCATAGTAAAATCAGCTCTCTTTTAGTTATTATTTGCTTGGACTATCTTTCTCCATTCTTTCACTTCCAATCTACTTGCAGCTTTGGATCTAAAGTAATTATGTTATAAATATTAATTGTATATATTAAAAGTTAGGCCATAGTTCTTATTATCTATTCCTTTGATATCTGCATTTTAATTGGGGAGTTTGATCCATTTATGTTTAGTTACTGTAAGAAAGAACTTACTTCTGCCATTTTGCTATTTCTTTTTTATAAATCTTAAAACTGTTATTCTTCAGTTCTTCCTTTAATGCCTTCTTTGTGATTAATTTTTTTTGAGTGTGCCATATTGGTTCTTTTCTTTTTTCTTTTCTTTGGCATTTTTTTAGTGTTTTCTTAGTATCTATAATGGAAATTACAATTAACATCTTAACTTCATGATTGTTAAATATGAATTGGTGCCAGTTAGTTTCAGTAATATACAAAGACTGCTCTTTCATTACTCCTTTTATTTTGTTGCCAGAAATTACATCATGTTTATACATCATGTGCCCATTAACATAGATTCCTAATTATGATTTCTACACATTTGTCTTTTTTTTCTTGCAGTTTTGGCCGGGGCTGGGTTTGAACCCACCACTTCTGGCATATGGGGCCCGCACCCTACTCCTTTGAGCCACAGGCGCTGCCCCTACACGTTTGTCTTTTAAGTTATGTTAGAAAAAGAGTTACAGATCAAACATAAGATACTACTGACACATATTTACCTAGGTAGCTACTTTTACTATTGTTATTTATTTCTTCACATGACTTTAAGTTATTGTCTATTGTCGTATTATTTGTCTGGAAGATTATCTTTAGCATTTCTTTTTTTTTTTTTTTGAGACAGAGCCTCAAGCTGTCCCCCTGGGTAGAGTGCCGTGGCATCACGCTCACAGCAACCTCCAACTTCTGGGCTCAAGCGAGTCTCCTGCCTCAGCCTCCCAAGTAGCTGGGACCACAGGCGCCCGCCACAACGCCCAGCTATTTTTTGGTTGCAGCTGTCATTGTTGTTTGGCGGGTCCGGGCTGGGGATTTGAACCCGCCACCTTAGGTGTAGGTGGCTGGCGCCTTAGCCGGTTGAGCTATAGGCGCCGAGCCATCTTTAGCATTTCTTAAGGGATTATATGCAAAGCCCAAAAAGATAGTACAGTTGGCCCTCTGTATCCACATTCATAGATTCAACCAATCGCAGATCAAAAATATTTAAAAAGAGGCAACATCCGTAGCTCAGTGGTTAGGGCACCAGCCACATACACTGAGGCTGGTGGGTTCAAACTTGGTCCCAACCTGCTAAACAACAATGACAACTGGAAAAAAAAATAGCTGAGTCTCAGCACCCATAGCTCAATTGGTTATGGTGCTGGCCACATGCACTGAGGCTGGCGGGTTTGAACCTGGCCCAGGTCAGCTAAGCAACAATGACAACTGCAACAAAAAATAGCCAGGTGTTGTGGTAGACACCTGTAGTCCCAGCTATTTGGGAGGCTGAGGCAAGAGAATCACTTAAACCCAAGAGTTTGAGGTTGCTGTGAGCTGTGATGCTATAGCACTCTACAGTGCCACAGGGTGACAGCTTGAGACTATATCAAAAAAAAAATTCAAAGAGACAAAACAATAAAAAGTAACAATGCAAAAGTACAGAGTAATAAAAATGAAAATACAGCATAACAATAATTTACAGAGCATTTAGGTATTCTTTATAAGGGAATTGAGCATCCACAAATTTTGGTACCTAAGGGGTTTTAGAACTAATCCCTGTGGGCACAAAGGAGCAACTGTATATACCTTTTCTTTATTAAAGATATTTTAAAAATTGATAGTTTTTATTTTGTACAACATGGTGCTTTAAGGCACGTATACATTGTGAATCGGTTAACTCTAGCAAATTAATAACTCCTTTAGTATTTCTTGTAGGACAGACCTACTGGTGATCAACTTTTTCAGTTTTTGATTATCTGAAATGTTTTAATATTGCTTTCATTTTTAAAGGATAGTTTTGCTGGAAACAGAACTCTTGGGTAACAGTTTTTTAGTATTTTAGATATATAATCCTACTGTCTTGGGGCCTCCGTGGGCTTGAAGCAGAATTGACAGTTAATCCTGTCGCGGTGTCTTGCATGTGATGAGTCACTTCTCTCTTGACACTTTAAGGATTTTGTTTTTGTCCTTTGCCAATTTGACTAAAATATGTCTTAGTGTGGAACTATTAGAGTTTATTCTGCTTGGAGTTAGTTGTAATTCTTGGATGAATAGGTTCATGTCTTTTATCAATCTGGGAGGTTTTTGGCCATTATTCTTTAAATATTCTTTTTTTAGCCCTTTCTCTCTTCTCTCTCTGAGTCTCCCATTATACTTATATTGGTCAACTTGATGGTGTCCCACATATCTTTTAGGCTCTGTTCATTTTTTTTCCTTTTCTTTTTTTATTGTTGGGGATTCATTGAGGGTACAAGAAACCAGGTTCCACTGATTGTATTTGTTAGGTAAAGTTCCTCTTACAATTGTGCCTTGCCCCCAAAAGGTGTGTCACACACTGAGACCCCACCTCCTTCCTCCTTCCCTCTCTCTACTCTACCTTTCTCCCACCCGTCCTCTCTCCTTCTCTCTCTCTCTGCTGTCCCCTTCCCCTACTCCCACTGTGTCATTAATTGTCCTTATATTAAAATTGAATACATAGGATTCATGCTTCTCCATTCTTGTGATGCTTTACTAAGAATAATGTGTTCCACTTCCATCCAGGTTAATACAAAGGCTGTAAAGACTCCATTTTTTAATGGCTGAATAGTATTCCATGGAATACATATACCAGAGCTTGTTAATCCATTCCTGGGTTGGGAGGCATTTAGGCTGTTTCTACATTTTGGCAATTGTAATTTGAGTTGCGATGAACAGTCTAGTACAAGTGCCCTTATGGATTTTGTGATGTTGGAAATTCTTGGGGTTAGATGATATCTCAGGGTGCTTTTGATTTGCATTTTTCTAATAATTAGGGATGATGAGCATTTTTTCATGTTTGGTAGCCATTTGTCTTCATTTTTCTTTTAATTGACATGTAAGTTCTTTTTTTTTTATTAAATCATAGCTGTGTACATTAATGCAATTATGGGGTGCAGTATGCTGGTTTCATATACAATTTGAAATATTTTCATCAAACTGGTTAACATGGCCTTCACTGCATTTTCTTAGTTATTGTGTTAAAACATTTATGTTCTACACTTAGTAGATTTAACATGTACCCTTGTAAAATGCACCATAAGTGTGGTCCCACCAATTACCCTCCCTCCACCCATCTTCCCCCCTTCCCCTCTCCCTCCTCTTTCCCCTTTATCTTGGGCTGTAGTTGGGTTATAGTATTCATATGGAAGTATGGGTGCTTATAAACTGGTTTCAGAGTAGGGCTGAGTACATTAGATACTTGTTCTTCCATTCTTGAGATACTTTGCTAAGAAGAATATGTTCCAGCTCCATCCATGTAAACATAAAGGAGGTAAAGTCTCCATCTTTTTAAAGGCCACATAGTATTCCATGGTATACATATACCACAATTTATTAATCCATTCATGGGTTGATGGGCACTTGGGCTTCTTCCATGACTTAGAGATTATGAATTAGGCTGCAATAAACACTCTGGTGCAAATATCTTTGTTATAAAGTGATTTTTGGTCTTCTGGATATATACCTAGTAGAGGAATCGCAGGATTGACTGGCAGGTTTATATTTAGATCCCTAAGTGATCTCCAAACATCCTTCCAACAGGAACATATGAGTTTGCATTCCCACCAGAAGTGCAGAAGTGTTCTCTTTTCTCCACATCCATGCCAACATCTATGGCTTTGGGGTTTTGTGATGTGGGCTAATCTTACTGGAGTTAGATGAATTCTCATAGTGGTTTTGATTTGCATTTTTCTGATGATTAAAGATGATGAGCATTTTTTCATGTTTCTATAGGCCATGTGCCTGTTGTCTTCAGAGAAGATTCTATTCAAGTCCCTTGCCTGTACTGAGATAGGATTACTTATTCTTTTCTTGCTAATACATGAGAGTACTCTTTGGATTCTGGTAATTAAACCTTTGTCAGAGACATAACCTGCAAATATATTCTCCCATTCTGAGGGCTGTCTGCTTGCTTTACGTACTGTGTTCTTGGCTGTGCAGAAACTTTTCAGTTTGATTTGATCCTGGTAATGTATTTTTGGTGTTGCTTCAATTGCCTGGGGGGGATCCTCCTCATAAAATATTCTCCGAAGCCAATTTCTTCAAGAGTTTTGCCTGCACTTTCTTCTAGTATTTTTGTAGTTTCATCTCTTAAGTTTAAATCTTTTATCTAGTGAGAGTCTATCTTTGTAAATGGTGAAAGGTGTGGTCCAGTTTCAGTCTTCTACAGGTCTCCAGCCAATTCACCCAGCACTACTTATTAAATAGGGAGTCTTTTCCCCATTGAATGTTTTTGATTGGCTTATCGAAGATCAAATGATGGTAAGTAGCTGGGTCCATCTTTTGGTTTGTTATTCTGTTCCATACATCTACCTCTCTGTGTTTGTACCAGTACCATGCTATTTTGATCACTATTAATTTATAGTATGTCTGAGGTCTGGTAGCGTGATTCTTTATGATTTGTTTTTATTTCTGAGTAATGTCTTGGCTGTTCAAGGTTTTTTCTGATTACATACAAAATGAAGTATTATTTTCTCAAGGTCTTTATAGTATGACAGTGGTGCTTTAATAGGGATTGCATTAAAATTGTATATTGCTTTGGGTAGTATGGACATTTTAACCATGTTGATTCTTCCCTGCCATGAGCATGGTATGTTTTCCCATTTATTAACATCTTCAGCTATTTCTTTTCTTAGAGTTTCATAGTTCTCTTCATAGTGATCCTTCACATCCTTTGTTGGGTAAACTCCCAAATATTTCATCTTCTTTGGCACTACTGTGAAAGGAATAGAGTCCTTGACTGTTTTTTCAGCTTGACTATTGTTAATATATATAAAGGCTATAGATTTGTGAGTATTGATTTTGTAACCTGAGATCCTGCTGTATTCCTTGATTACTTTTAAGAGTTTTGTAGTTGAATCACTGGGGTTTTCCAGATATACAATTATATCATCTGCCAAGAGTGAAAGTTTGATCTCCCCTGTTCCTATTTGGATACCCTTGATCACCTTTTCTTGCCTGATTGTGATGGCTAAGACTTCCATTACAATGTTAAAAAGCAGTGGAGACAATGAGAAGTCTTGCCTGGTTCCTGATATGAGTGGAAATGATTTCAATTTAAGTACATTCAATATGATATTAGCTGTGGGTTTGCTGTAGATGGCTTCTATTTAAGAAATGTCCCTTCTATACCTGTTTTTTAAGTGTTCTGATTATAAAAGGATGCTGGTTATTATCAAAAGCTTTTTCTGCATCAATTGAAAGAATCATATGGTCTTGGTTTCTTATTTTGCTTATGTGATGTCTTATATTTAGAGATTTATGTTTATTGAACAATCCTTGAGACCCTAGGATAAAACCAACTTGATCATGGTGTATAATTTGTTTGATGTGATGCTGGATTCTGTTTGCTAGGATCTTGTTGAATATTTTTGCGTCTATATTTATTAAATATATTGGTGTATAATTTTCTTTTCTTGTTGGGTCTTTTCCTGGTTTGGGGATCAGGGTGAAATTTGCTTTATAGAATGTGTTGGGAAGTATTTCTTCTTTTTCTATGCTTTGGAAAAGGTTTTGTAATATAGGTACTAGTTCCTCTTTAAAGTTTGGTAGAATTCTTATGGGAAGTCATCTAGTCCTGGATTCTTCTTTTTTGGGAGATTTTGTATAGTTGATGCTATTCCAGAACTTGATATAGGTCTGTTCAACATTTCTAATTCTTTTTTGGTAAATCTAGGAAAGTCGTGTGCTTCCAAGTATTGGTCAATATCTTTCAAATTTTCATATTTCTGAGAATAGCATTTTTGGTAGCATTTATTAAGCATTTTTTTAATTTCTGAGGTGTCTGTTGTTATTTTGCCTTTGTCATTTCTAACTGATGAAACTAGGGATTTTATTTTCTATTTCTGGTTAGGCTAGCCAAGGGTTTATCAATTTTGTTAAGCTTTTCAAAAAATAAACTTATTGATTCATTGATCTTTTGAATAATTCTTTTGTTTTTGATTTCATTTAATTCAGCTCTAATTTTGTTTATTTCTTTTTTTTCTGTTGGGTTTAGGGTCGGAGTGTTCTTCCTTTTCCAGTTGCTTGAGATATCCCATTAAGTTGTTGACTTCTTCTCTTTCTGTTCTCTTAAGGCTTCCAGTGCTATAAATTTTCCTCTTAGGACTGTCTTTGCAGTATCACAGAGGTTCTGATAATTCATGTCTTCATTATCATTCTCTTCCAAAAACTTGATAATTTTCTTAATCTCATCTATGACCCAGCTATCATTCAGTATAAGGTTATTTCATTTTCATGTCTTTGAATGAGTATTCAGATTTCTTTTATTGATGAGTTCAACTTTTATTCTGTGATGATCTGAGAAAATACATGGAATAATTTCTATTCTTTTAAATTTTCTGAGATTAGCCTTGTGACCTAAAATGTGATCAATTTTGGAGGATGTTCCTTGGGCTGATGAGAAGAAAGTGTATTCAGATTTGTTACAATGAAATGTTCTGTAAATGTCTATTAAATTCAATTGTTGTATGGTGAAGTTTAAGTCCAAAATTTCTTTGCTTAGTTTCTTCTAGGAGGATCTATCCAACACTACCAAAGCAGTGTTAAAAATCTCTGACTATTATAGTGCCAAAAGATGTCAAATTGTTCATGTCTGTTAGGGTCTTGGTTATAAATTTAGGAGAATTTTGGTTGGGCTCATTAATGTTAATAATTGATATCTCATCTTGTTCAGTATTTCTCTTAACAAATATGAAGTGATAATCATTGTCTTTCCTTACTTCTGTTGGTTTAAAGCCTAATGTATCTGCAAATAAAATTGCAACCCCTGCTTTTTTCTGTTTTCCATTTTCCTGGATTATAGATGTCCATTCCTTCACCCTGAGTCTGTATTTATTCTTTAAGATAAGATGAGATTCCTGTATGTAATAGATATCTGGCCTGAGTTTTTGTATCCAATCTGGCAACCTGTGCCTCTTTAGTGGAAAATTTAAGCCATTCACATTAATTGAGAGCATTGATAAGCCTGGTGCTATTTTGGGTGTCAAGGTTTTTGAAAGACCAGTGGACGTTTTTAATCCTTTCACCACAGTGGAAATTGGGTTTTGATGAACAATTTCTGAGTGAGTTTGGTGGTAGAGCATTGTGGTGGTCATTATGGAGGATGGTCTGAGAATATCTTGAAGAGCTGGTTTAGTTATGGCAAATTTCTTCAACATGTGAATGTCATTAAAGTATTTGACTTCTCCATCATAAATAAAACTCAGTTTAGCTGGATACAGAATCCTGGGCTAAAAGTTGTTTTGTTTTTGGAGATTGAAGGTTTATGACCATACTCTTCTGGCTTGAAAAGTTTCAGCAGAAAGATCTTCAATCATTGTAATATTCTTCCCCTTGTAGGTTATGATTTTCTTAC
>CAUYTI010067678.1:0-24563 GCA_963575145.1 Galago senegalensis
GAGGGGACTCCCGTCTGCTTGGTGGTGGATTCTGTACCTTTTGGTTGTATTTTTGGGGTCGCAGCTCGCCTCAGGAAGGTTGAGGTGTACTCTTCAATCTTCTCTCTTGTCTCTGCTCCAAACCATCAGCTAATTTGCTAAGCTTCTGTCCTTTCAGCCTCCTTCTGGACGGGAGCTTCTGTAAAAAGCTGGCTGCAGTTCGCCATCTTGGCTCCGCCCCCTCCATTGCATATTTCAATAGGATTATTATTTTTCGTAACTTTTGATTATTATAAATAATGGCAACTTTGTGTTGAAAAAGAGCAATGTCCCCATATGCTGCTGAGGTTGAAAGGTTGTTTTCCCAAATAGTAAGCCAATTCATATTTTTTATGCTTCAACATATTTATGGCTACCTTGTCTCTCAGGATTGTCCACTATCAGGTCTCATTGAGGTCAATGTGCCTATAAATGAATACCTTCTTTACCACATATTTAATTTACTGTTTCTGGTTTTTTTTTAATTCTAGTATTTAATTAGGAAGAAGCTTTACATATTAGGATAAAGTGGAAGAAGTTAACCCAGAACTCAATCACTTCCAATCACTCATTCCTGGTCATCTCATGATAGCCATGAGAAAGAGATCTTTGACAGGAATTAAGCTTGTGTGCCATGAGAATCTCTCTAGCCCTTAATTATTAAGGTCATATGCCTGATACCTGACTGACATGCTTTGACTACTCTGTCAGCTCCTGCCATAAAATCTTCAAGCACATGGATGACTGCAATAGAAAGCCTACTCAAAACCACAGCCCAGCCTGCCTACTTCAGAATAGACCATGCTACTACCCATGCACGTGAGCAGAGTCAAGCCTTGCTGCTGAAAGTGGCATTTGAGGCACATAATCTCTACCTTACACCTGTAACTTGGCTTGGATTTTTTTTATATTGGCATAGTATTTTTACTTAAAATGGTAATTAAAAAGAACATACATACTCTACTATAAAAATTGGACTTCAGTTAGAACATTTCTATGTAGCCCAGCAAGGACTTTGAGACTCCACATGGCAGTGCTGGTGTGAGCAGGTGTAGGAAGCATGGCATGGGGGCAGTGCCACTCATGACAGTTTCAGAGCAGCATTTTGGATAAAACACCAAGTAATCACGTCTGTGGCAGTTAGATACCAGTAGATTTGGAACATTGTGTCATGGGCTTGATGACAAATATTTCAGTTTCTTGTTACCAGCTTCTTATGTTCTAATGGCTAAAAATGGCAGAAACTCAGTTTCAATGTGAAAACCAACTATAGATAATAATATTTCACTTTTACACTTTCTTAGGCAGGTCTGGGTTTAAACTCGCCACCCTTGGTCCATATTTCAATTTTAAAAGAAAATAAAAAAATAAACACAATCATAGAGGTCATTATTGTAAAGAGAATTTGCAGAAAGAAAAATGTTAAATACCAAGCTTAAGATAGAAATTCAAGGTCTCAACCCTCAGTAGAATATTCTTAAATTGTGCTTCTATAGTTTATTTATAAATAACTTAAATTACATAAATGTTAAGATTAAATATGTAAATAATCATCTGCAAAAACAATCTTCATAGTGTAATTTCAAAGTAGTCATTTCAAATTTTGAAAACTAACTGGCTAAGCTTTCTACTATATCTTTAGCAATAAATTGCATCTTTGTGTCATCAGTTTTATTAATTTTAAGTAGGATTCCAAGAGCCAACAAAATAAGTGTAAGGAATATTTTTACATATCTAAAGTCAGACATCATGTCTGACATGAGTTAATTTTTCTTCCATGCTAATAACCTGGATTTGTCCACTTTTTCCCATAATGATGCAATTTCAAGTCTTCCAGTCATCCTTGTTTCTACTCTGTCAATGTGTTGCATTTTCTCAATGGGGATTGAGAACTGAGTATAGGAGCTTCTTAACTTATCATGGTCCCAAAGGAGCTCACCAACAAAAAAAGCAACGGAGCATCAAAGTTTGCTTTGACTTTTCAAATTCAGTATCTTTTGTAAAAGTTAGATGATGTTTTGGGCTGTGTTATCACTGGTGATGAAACATGGAAATAGCAATACAAACCTGAAACAAAGCATCAAAGTGCACAATAGAAGTCATCCTCTTCTTCAAAACCAAAAATGTTCTCTCAGTCCACATCAAGAGTCAAAAGGATGTTTCTAAACTTATGAATTTGTCCCATTGGACAATCAGTTAACCGAGTTTACTATTTGAAAGAGCTGAAAGGCTGTGAAAAAGTTAGATGACAACAACCTGAACTTTTTGTCAATAACTCATGGATCTTCTTTTTTAAAATTATTTTTTATTAAATCATAACTGTGTACATTAATGCATTTATGGGTTACAATGTTTACATCAAACCGGTTATCATAACCTTCACCTCACTTACTTATTTGTTGTGTTAAGACATTTATGCTCTACCCTTAATAGTTTTGGCATGTTCCCTTAGATTATGCACATTAGGTGAGGTCCCACCAAACACCCTGCCTCCTCCCAGCCTCCCTCCTACCCTCCCATTCTTTTCTTTCCTTATTTCTGGACTCTATTTGTGTTTTACCATTCATATGATATAGGTGATTATATATTGGTTTCATAACAATATTGAGTACATTGGATACTTTTTCTTCCATTCTTGAGATATGTTACTTAGAAGAATATGTTACAGCTACATCCAGTAAACATAAAAGCTGTAAAATCTCCATCTATTTATATGGCCGCATAGTATTCCTTGGTATACATATACCACAATTTTTTAATATATTCATGGGTCAAATGGCACGTGGGATTTCCTTGACTTGGCAGTTATGAATTGGGCTGCAATAAACATTCTTGTGCAAATGTCTTTGTTGTAAAATGAATTTTGGTCTTCTGGGTATATACCTAGTAGAGGAATTGCAGGATTGAATGGCACATCTACTTTTAGTTCCTCGAGTATTCTCCAAATTTCTTTCCAAAGAGGACATATTATCTTGCATTCCCACCACCAGTGTAGATGTTTTCCTTTCTCTCCATATCCATGCCAACATCTGTAGTTTGGGGATATTGTGATGTGGGCTAATCTTACTGGAGTTAGATGCAATCTCAAAGTGGTTTTGATTCAACTCATGGCTCTTGCATCACAATGATGCTCCAGCTCATATGGCACTGTCTGTGAGGGATTTTTTAGTCAGTAAATAAGTAACTATATTGGAACATCCTCCTTACTCACCTGTTATGGTCCTCAATGACTTTTCTGTGTCCAAATATAAATAATATATTGAAAGGAAGAAATTTTGATGGAATTGAGGTCATCATGAGTAATATGGCAATAGCCCTGATGATTATTCCAGAAAAAGAGATTCAAAATTGTTTTGAAAGTTGGACTAGGCACTGGTGTTGGTTCATAGCTTTCCAAGGTGAGTATTTTGAAGGTGATCAGCAATAAGATAGGTAACACTTTTTCTGGGATAAGATTATGAACTTAATTGTTATATGTGGTATTTAGAGAGAAAGCACATTCATATAACTTTTATTACAGCTTATTGATATAATTATTCTATTTTTCAGGTATTGTTGTTAATCTCTTACTGTGCTTGATTTATAAAGTAACCTTTATCATAGTTATATATGGATAGAAAAAAATCTTGGCATGTATATATATTATATATGTACACACACACATATATATAGAGAGAGTGTGTCCAAGAAGTATCTGCAATTTAAGTTATCTACTAGGGATCTTGAAATATACCCCTGTTGATAAGGGAGGATGACTGTACAGTGGACTAACTAATCTTGTTCGTGTAGACTAAGATAGTGGTTATGTGCTGCTTCATCTAAACTACAATGCTTTTCTGAGTACTTTGGACTCATAGCATGTTGTAGAATCTTTTAATATCTTTTGGAATTTTAGGTATTTTAAATTCAATATGTAAAAGGGTGTTTCTGACATGGTTATATATTTTTAATTGATAGTTTTCAAGTATGATTCATACTATGAATGATTAGCTGGTTTGTTTTTATAATGAATCTTTTTCCTTCTGTGTTTACTTAGGAATTTTTGGCCAGTTTGTATAATGTCCTTATGCTTTCATGTTAATACAATTATAATTTTATTTTTAGGATCTTTGAATGGATGCCAAAACACTCTAAGGAAAGTTTTATTTTAGGCAAACTAGAATTGGATTATAGACTTTAGCCTATGTGTGTGTTATGCTGGAAAGTAAGGGTTCAATTTCATAACTCAGAACCCTATTCTTCTTTTAGCACAACCTACAATTATATTAGCTTAATCGGCAGCCCTATCATGCTCCTACAGTATTTTCAGATATCTTTATCTTAGATGATCTTTTATTATTATTATTGCTACTATTACATATCAAACACTCTCTTTTCTTAAATTACACTTCTTCTTTATCATACTTGAGGAATTATTATATGCCAAAGCTCTCATTAGATCTGGTTCATTACCCAGGCCATCAATAATGTGGGGATATTATTTTTTCTTTTTTTCTGATTTCTGATCCCATGAATTTGATCATCATAGCATCAATATGCTCATCCTGGTCATTAATCCATGAACAAACATTTATTTACTACCTAATTTATGACAAACAGTGGAAGTGGTGAATATGAATTGTCTACCCATTGCTCAGCCAGCAATGAATTGGCCTCAGTGTTCTCATATCAGTCTCACATTTTGGTTCATCTTATTCACAAAGATATAGTTAGGATTTTTCATATTCCTTAAAAAATCCACATAGATCTAGATCTCCTAGATGGGAGATGGAAAGAATGGTAAGGAGGGTTGAAGCCTGAGTTTTTAATTTTTGATTAAGAGCTAGTATGAGTTAGAGTGTCAGAATAGATAGTTTGGAAAATATAAGTAAAATTTAAGGAGATAAACTAGGGAAGAACAAAAGAAACAACCACATTTAAATGATAGCAAAATCCTTTGATATAGCACTTTTTTGCTTATGGATAAATGCTGCCAAAGTAAAACAAAACAAAACATTTTCCATGTATGACCAAAAGAGTCTTCTACAGCCTACTTTTTATTTATTTATATTTTTGAAAACTATGATTAGCTTTTCAGAAAAGCTGTCCTTTTATATTTTCTGTATGGTGCACTGAATTGCAATGTTCAAGTCAGATAGCATTCATCTGTGAACAAAAGAGGACAGTGCAACTTTACAAAATGGATTTAACTTCTTCTCTGTGCTTTCATTTTCTATTTATTGGGATCAAACAGTGTGCATCTCTGTGAGTGGAGTCAAGCATTTTGATTGAAGGCTGTCTTTAAAAATGAAAATAATTCAATGCAAATTAAAAAATAAAACTGTGGTTGTCTTTGAAAACACGGTCCCAAGATGTCCTTGAGAAAGAATAATCCAAAGAATTTACAAATAAAAACAGCCTATTTAATGTTGTTTTAATGAATCTTACAAAATTTAAAATCTGTAATGTGATATAACACTAAATATGAGCAGGATGCTTGGTTTTCAGTCCTGGTTCCTCTATGAATTTTCTGTACCTTATGAGCAACTCACTTATCTTCCTTAAGTCCCTCATCTGATAAATGAAATGCTTAGACATTATTTGAAACATACTTTTCAGCTCTGATTCTATTCCTTACACACTAAGCAAAATATCAGAAAAGTTCACAATACAACTTTCCTCTATATTCTTGCAAAAGTTTAATTCATCCTGCAACAAAGACCTTTTAAAAAATCCTGTAACTAAACCTTCTTTTACAGGATTCAAGGCTTACCTTCCACTGAACTTCAAATATATTGAGGGTGTGGTACATATTCTGGATTTCTGAAACTTCTGGTCTCATTCTTGAGACCATGAAGGAATCTGTCTGGCTACATACACCCTGCCCCATGGTAGTTTTCTCATCTTCCGTGGGCTGAAAAACACAGCAGCTTTCTTATGCAGGCCACCATCAAAGTTGTTTCCCATGTTGGCTGGGGAAGAAGTACCGTAGCAAGAACTGATATACCTGAATTAAAGACTTTATCAAAGAAGATTCAAAGTGGGTTGACTTTTGAGTGATTCACTTTTGGATGGCTGCTGTAAACAAAGTTGAGGCTAAGCTCTTGATAAGGCTGCAGAGGGAAGGGTCCAGAAGGTAGCAATGGGTCATGAGAAAGGCAGTGCCCTGGAGACCAGCTTTATTCTTAGTTCTGTAAAAATCTTAAAATTTTTTAGAAGACCCATTCACAGCTCCGTGTTTCTGTTTTCTTATCTATAAACTGAGGGGGAAGTTTAGAACAAGGGTCTCATATTCAGATATGTCAGGAGCAAAACTACTAGGTGTAAAGACAATAGTGAATGATGGATACCTAGGAAACCAGGAGAATACAAAATTACAGAGGTGTGACAATTAATTTTGTGAACTCATGGTAGAAAAAGAGCTATATTCCTTATTCCTGCATGTCACTATGGTCACCTTCAAAGTACTCCTCTGGGAAGCTGTGCACTGATGCCAGCACCTAATTCATCTTTCAAATCAGTTTGGGGACTCTTTTTCTGGAATGTCCATCAGAAATATCCCGTCACATCCTAAATGTCATCAAAATGTCTTTCTTTCAATATTTCAGGTAAAGAAAAAAATCATTGGTCACTAAATTAGGTGACTAGGGAGGGTGCCAATACAGTTATTTCTTTACTGGCTAAAAACTCTGCCTCAGACAGTGAGCTGATGCTTCATAGTGATGAAAGAGCCACACCTTTCCATGACAGGATTTTAAGTTAAAATTCTTCTAACTGTATCTCTATCAGTGTTTAATTGACCTGTTATGCTTCTCACAGTCAAATGACTATTTTGATGTATAATTCAACAGAGTTTTGTAATGTTTTTGTCAGTTCTGCTTGTTACTGGCCATTCTGATCTCTCTTCATCAGTGATACTTTCTCTTCCCTCATAAAAATGTTTATTCAATTTGTACACCACTGTTTTCTTTATGACATTATCCTCACAAACTTAGACTAATATGTCTTTGATTTCACTTCCACTTTTGCCAAGTTTAACACAAAATGTAATGTATGTTGCTCTAATTCAGATTCCAACATTCTTGTGATGGCACACACAAACATGCAACAACAATAATGAATGCGACTCAGCAAGACACCACCACACAGTGACATGAACACAGCTGTGAGACAATGATATACCAACATAATGAAACCTTACCGAGTTGTTTGTACAGTGCTGCCAATGTAAGCACACAGTGGCAAGTTCACTAACTCATTAGACATCATATATGCTGTTCCCAAAGTTATTGTAATTACAAATTATTTTAGATTTCTGTGATAGCTTACAAAACAAACATATCTGCTTTATATTAGTCAGGGTTCTCCAGAGAAACAGAGCCAATAGGATTTTTTGTTGTTGTTGTTTGCTTCTTTAAAGGGATAGGCTTAAAAACCTAAGGTTTTCAGCTTGATGGATGAGGCCTACCCACATTACTGAAGGTAATCCCTTTTGCTTAGGGTCAATTGGTTTTAGCAATTTACCAGATCTATAAAAATGCCTTCACAGTAACATCTAGACTAGTGTTTGACCAAATAAGTTGGCACTATAGCCTAGCCATCTTGACACACTTATCACATGTTCCCATATACATCTATAGATTAAACTATTCCTAATTGATTTTTATGCTCTAATCTCTGATTATTTGATAGTTCCCTTAAAACTCAAACCACAAGGCAAAGTTTTTCCCTTGTTAACAGACAATAAAATCATCTCTTGTAAGAAATGTTGTTCTTGTATAAAAGTAAGAGGAACTAAGACTGAGCTTACTCCTATTACCATGAAGACCTATGGTCCTTGTGATGCTCTGTTTGGACCTTGCCTTAAAATAACCCTAAACTTTTAACATCTCTGAGTTCTTACACAGGAATTGCTAATACTTTATTGCTTTTTTACTCATCAGTTGACTGGAAAGTAAGGTGTGTTAGGATGGATTTGTTAGCAGTGTCTGATTCAACTTCCTTAGCAATAAAAAATAATTTTTAATATTATTAAAAATGGGATATGAAGATAGTCAAGGCAATTTTTTTTCTTAAAAGCAACAACTTGTGCCTATTAAAAATATACATGTTTTGAGGGAGAAGAGGCAAAATGGCCAAATGGAGCCAGCTTTCGGCAGAAGCTCCCATCCAGAGGGATAAATAATGGCCAGAACCAACCCAATAAAGCTGAATATTGGGAGCTGAGCTGAGAGAGAGGATTGATGGGTTTATATCATTCATGCTGATGCAAGCAGGGACTTCAAGGAAGCAAATTTCAGGTACAAAACCAAACCCAAAGAGGATGAGAATTTTTCCCTTCCTCCCCAAGAGAGTCGCTTGCAGTGTGATCTCTACATGTGACCAGTAAAGAGAAAACCTCTTGTTTCATCACATGGGAGAGAGCAGCTGAAGGCCGGAACTCCTTCTCCAGAGAGATCCCACTGCAAGCCCCAGCAGTCTCTTGCCCAAAATAAAAGGTGAAAAATATTTTCCCTGGCTTTCTGAACTCCCAATTGACCCTTCCTCTCTCTCCTGGTGGTCTGGAAGCCTACCCCCTGCAGAATCGGGAGTGCTTGGCAGATTTTGGCTAGGGTGGGGCATCTCATGGGCTGTGGGAAAGCTGCATTGAAACTATAACTCTAGTAGAATCAGGGAGTTGCAAGGGTAAGGAGACTTGCCCCATGCTGTGAAAAGGCATAGCATGGGACCCACGCCACCTACCAGGGACTGTGGTGGCAGAGCACCCACTGGCAGCCACCCACTCCTCCTACCTGTGGCTGTGGCACCACCCACTGAAGCTGCCTGCTCCTCCATACCATCCCTCAGTGGCACCCCTGGCAGTGGCTGTGCCATCCCTGACTATGGAGGTGGCTTCACAGACCCTTGGCAAGACATTCCCACTGGGGTCAAATTTGGGAGAGACAATTCCTCAGTTCTGTGGAATATGGAGGGAGCCAAACCTCACCTTGCAGGGGTTCTAGAGGAGGAGTATGACCAGGGCAGACGCTTAGTCTCTGAGGGAGAAAATTACACACTGCGATGGTAACCCCCGGCGGGGTACAGACACATTTGGGACACTCCCCAGTTTATAATGAACACCAGGGGGAATCAGGCCTGAACTCATCTTGCCTGCACTTTGCACAGTGAGACAGTATGGTTGTGGAGGCATTGACTCCCCTTTGACTCAGGCAAAAGTACCTGGTATATTTGAGTATTGGAGAGACCTGGGGCACAGCCCTGTTACAAGTGACTGAGTGTGATGGAGGGGCAAGGTGGAGAAGGAGGCAACAGTGCCTCTGGACTAACTCTTTTGTTGGAGGGGGCTTTATGACTCTACAGAGCATCAGAGAGAGTCACACTTCAGCAGCCAGTGGAACACTGCTGTCTGAATGCTGGAGATCATTTGAAGTTTCCCACTTGATCTGCATGTGTGCTGACCAGGACAATTGGTTTGGAACTCTTGATCTGGGCCAATTACCTTGGGACCCTCTAAGGTTGTACCGTGGTTGTGTTGTAGTGGGAGGGCTTGAGTTTCCTCTTATAGTTGTAGCCAGTAGGGGGCAGGGTGTCTTAGTTGCCTTTATATCTCCACAGCTCAGATTTCAACCCCAAATCCCTGATTCACTAGTATTGGACTGAGCCTAGCTGAATACAAGTCTGAGCCACCTAGCCACATCACACCAAGCACTTCCCCAGGGTCTCAGGCTCTAGTATTGAACAGGATTTTGGTAAAGCTGTAGGGGAAAAGCTACAGTCACTAGTCCCAGTTCCTTGGTAAAGGTCTGGTTAATTACAACTCCAGGAGCCCTGAATCCAATTTCATGTTACCAATTTCTATAGCTAGATGGTGAAAAATAATCATGGGGCAGAATCAGCAGAAAAAAATCTGATCTGGTAACAGGAATAATCAGAGTAGATCAACTCCCTCAAGGAATGGCATAGGAGACACAACAGAAGATCCTTTTCATAAACAAATGACTGAGATGTCAAAAATCAAGTTCAGAATTTGGATGGCAAATAAGATTAACAGAAAGAAGTAAAGTTGGAATTAGAAGTTCAAGAATAATTCAAAAGTTGTCTCAAGAATTCAATGAATTCAAAGGTAAGTTCAACAAAGATTTTGACAAATTGAGGAAGAATTTATACCCCTCAAATATCTGAGAAATACAGTAGAATCCTTCGGCAACAGAATGGAGGAGTCAGAAGAAAGGATCACTGACATTGAAGACAAAGGTCCTGAAAGCTCCCAAATGCTAAAAGAGGAAGAGAAGTGGAGAGCAAAAGTGGATCATTCCCTGAGAGAGTTCTGGGACCACTCCAAAAGAGTAAACATTTGCCTCACAAGAATTCCTGAGGAGAAGAGGATGTTCTGAAAGGCACAGATGCTCTACTCCAAGAGATTATTGGGGAGAACTTTTCCAACATGGCAAGAGATACTGAAATTCAGATAGCAGACAGTTTCAGAACCCTAGCATGACTCAATCCAAATAAAACATCTACTAGACACCTTGTTATTAACTTTGCCTAAGTTAATATGAAGGAGAACATCCTGCAAGCAACCAGACATAGTAATCATAACTTACAAGGGGAAAAATATTAGAATAACTGAAGACCTCTCTGCTAAAAATTTTCAAGCCAGAAGAGGATTGTCATTGACCTTCAATCTCCTAAAACAAAACAACTTTCGTCCCAGGATTTTGTATCCAGCTAAACTGAGTTTCATTTATGATGGAGAAGTCAAACACTTTAATACCATACACATGGTGAAGAAATTTACCATAACTAAATCAGCTCTTCAGGATATTTTCAGACCCACCCTCCACAATGACCAGCACAATGCTTCTCTCACCAAAGTAAACTTACTCAGAAATTTTTGATCAAAACCCAACTTCCACAGTGGTGAAAGGATTAAAAACATCCACTGGTCTTTCAAAAAACTTGACACCCAAAATACTACCAGGCTGGTCAATACTTTCAATTATGTGAATGGCTTAAATTGTCCTCTATTGCCTGACTGGATACAAAAACTCAGGCTAGATATCTGCTGCATACAAGAATCTCATCTTACCTTAAAGGATAAATATAGACTCAGGGTGAAGGGATGGACATCTATAATCCAGAAAATTGGAAATCAGAAAAAAAGCATAGTTGCAGTGGTATTCACAGATATATTAGGGTTTAAACCCACAAAAATAAAGAAAGACAAGGATGGTCACTTCATATTTTTCAAAGGAAACCCTCAAAATGATGAGATTTCAATTATTAACATTTATACATTCAACCAGAATGCTCCTCATTTTATAAGGGAGATTCTAACAGACATGAACAATTTGATATCTTCCAGCAACATAATAGTTGGTGATTGCAACACCCCTTTGGCAGTGTTGGATAGATCCTCCAATAAGAAACTAAGCAAAGAAATTTTGCACTTAAACTTCACAGTACAACAATTCAATTTAACAGACACCTACAGAACATTTCATCTTAACAAAACTGAGTACACATTATTCTCATCTGTCCATGGAACATCCTCCAAAATTGATTACATCTTAGGTCACAAGTCTAAACTCAGAAAATTAAAAAAAATAGAAATTATTCCTTGTATTTTCTCAGATCATTGGATAATAAAAGTTGAATTTACCAATACATACTCATACAAAGACATGGAAAGTAAATAACCTTATGCTGAATGATAACTGGCTCATAGAAGACAGTAAGAATGAAATTACCAAGTTTCTGGAAGAAAACAATATTGAAGACATAAATTATCAGAACCTCTGGGATACTGCAAAGGCAGTCCTAAGGGGGAAATTTATAGCTTTGCAAGCCTTCCCCAAGTGAATGGAAAGAGACAGAGTCAACAACTTAATGGGACATGTCAAGCAACTTGAAAAGGAAGAACACTCCAACCCCCAACCCAGCAGAAGAAAAGAAATAACCAAAATTACCAAAATTAAATGAAATAAAAAATTTTCCAAAATTACCAAAATTAAATGAAATAAAAAAAGAATTACTTAAAAGATCAATGAATTAAAAAAAGTGGTTTTTTGAAAAGTTTAATAAAATTGATAAACCTTTGGCTAACCTAACCAGAAATATAAAACTAAAATCCCTAATATCATCAATTACAAATGACAAAGGTGAAATAACTACAGACACTTCAGAAATTCAAAACATCCTTAATGAATACTATAAAAAACTCTATTCTCAGAATTATGAAAATCTGAAGGATATAGACCAATACTTGGAAGCATGCCACTTTTCTTTTCTTAGCCAGAAGAACTGGAAATGTTAAACAGACCTACATCAAGTATTGAAATAGCATCTATTATATGAAATCTCCCAAAAAAGAATAGTCCAGGACCAGATGGCTTCACATCAGAATTCTACCAAACCTTTAAAGAGGAACTAGTACCTATATTATATATCCTTTTCTAAAACATAGAAAAAGAAGGAATATTTCATTACACACTCTATGAAGCAAATATCACCTTGATCCCTAAACAAGGAAAAGACCCAACAGGAAAAGAAAATTATAGAACAATACCTTTAATAAATATAGATGTGTAAATATTCAATAAGATCCCAGCAAACTTAATCCAGCAACACATCAAACAAATGATACACCATGACCAATACACAAAACAAATTATACACCATAGATGCAAAAATATTCAATAAAATCCTAGGCAACAGAATTCAGTAACACATCAAGCAAATTATACATCATGACCAAGTGGGTTTATCTCAGTGGGTCTCAAGGCTGGTTCAACATATGTAAATCTATAAATATATACATCACATAAACAAAATAAAAAACAAATACCATATGATTCTCTCAATTGATGCAGAAAAAGATTTTGATAATATCCAGCATCCTTTCATGATCAGAATACTTAAGAAAATAGGTATGGAAGGGATATTTCTTAAACTGATAGAGGCCATCTACAACAAACCTAAAGCCACTATTAATTGAATGGAGTAAAATTGAAAACATTTCCACTCAGGTAAGGAATCAGGCAAGGTTGCCCATTGTCTCCACTGCTTTTTAACACTGTAATGGAAGTGTTAGCCATTGCAATCAGGGAAGAGACGGCAATGAAGCATATCCAAATAGAGTCAGAAGAGATCAAACTTTCACTCTTTGTAAATGATATGATTGTATATCTGGAAAACCCCAGGAACTCAACTACAAAACTCTTAGAAGTGATCAAAGAATACAACAGTGTCTCAGGTCACAAAATCAATACTCACTAATGAGTAACCTTCATATATACCAATAATAGTCAAGGTAAAAAATCAGTCAAGGACTCTGTTTCTTTTACGGTAGTGCCAAAGAGGATAAATTATTTGGGAGTTTACCTAACAAAGGATGTGAAAGATCTCTATAAAGAGAACTATGAAACTCTGAGAATAGAAATAGCTGAAGATGTCAACAATTGGAAAAATATACCATGCTCATGCCTGGGAAGAATCAACATTGTTAAAATGTCCATATTACCCAAAGCAATATACAATTTTAATGCAATTCCTATTAAAGCTCCACTGTCATACTTTAAAGATCTTGAAAAAATAACATTTCATTTTATATGGAAACAGAAAAAACTTCAAATAGCCAAGACATTACTCAGAAATAAAGTCAAATCAGGAGGAATTATGCTACCAGACTTCAGACTACACTATAAATGTATAGTGATCGAAACAGCATGGTAATGCACAAAAAAGAGACGTAGATGTATGGAACCAAATAGAGAACCAAGAGATGAACCTAGAAACTTATCATTATTTGATCTTTGACAAGCCTATCAAAAACATAAATTGGGGGAAGATTCCTTATTTAACAAATGGTGCTGTGTGAATTGCCTGGTGACTTGTAGAAGACTGACACTGGACCCACACCTTTCACCATTAACAAAAATTGACTCTCATTCAATAAAAGATTTAAACTTAAGACATGAAACTATAAAGATTTTTGGAGAAAGTGCATGGGAAACACTTGAAGAAATTGGCCTGGGAGAATACTTTATGTGGAGGACCATCCCTGGCAATTGAAGCAATACCAAAAATACATTACTGGGATCTAATCAAATTAAAAAGCTTCTGCACAGCCAACAGCATAGTAAGGAAAGCAAGCAGACAGCCCTCAGAATAGGAGAGGATATTTGCAGGTTATGTTTCTGAAAAAGGTTTGATAACCAGATCCACAGAGAACTCAAACTTATTCATAAGAAAAGAACAATTGATCCCATTTTATTGTAGACAAGAGACTTGTACAGAAGCTTCTCTGAAGAAAACAGGTGCATGGCCTACAGACACATGAAAAAATACTCATCTTTAATCATCAGAGAAATGTAAATCAAAATCACTTTGAGATATCATCTAACTCCAGTAAAAGTAGCTCACATAACAAAATCCCAAAACTACAAATGTTGGCATGGATGTGGAGAAAAGGGAACACTTCTGCACTTCTGGTAGGTTTGCAAGCTAATACATTCCTTTAGAAAGTAGCTTGGAAAACACCCAGGGATCTAAAAGTAGACCTGCTGTTCAACCTTGCAATTCCTTTACTAGGTGTATATTAAAAAGAGCAAAAATCACTTTACAACAAAGATATTTGTACCAGATTATTCATTGCAGCTCAATTCATAATAGCCAAGTCAGGGAAGAAGCACAAGTGCCCAAAGACCCATGAATAGATTATAATAAGTTGTGGTATATGTATACCTTTGAATATTAGGCAACCATAACAAAGATGGAGACTTTATCTCTTTTACGTTTACATGAATGAAGTTGGAGCATATTCTTCTTAGTAAAATATTTCAAGAATGGAAGAAAAAGTTTCCAATGTACTCAGTACTATTATGAAACCAATTTATAATCCATTACACTTTCATAAGAAAGATAAATCACAAATATAGCCCAAGATGAAAGAGGGAAGAGGAAAGGTGTGGGAGGGGAGAAGGGAGATTCAATGGAAGAAGGGTAAATGTTGGGACCATTCCTATGGTTCATATTGCAATGGTACATGTCAAATCTATTAAGTATAGTATCTATAAGTATAATCCATAAGTACTATAATTTATATACTTATAATCTATAAGTATAAATGTCTTAATACAACAATGAAATAAATGAGGCGAAGGCTATATTAACTAGTTTTATGTAAGAATTCTTAATTGTATATAAAATTAGCACATTGTACCTCATAAAGGCATCAATGTATGCATGATCTATGTGTTTTTGACTTAATAAACACAATCTACATATTTTGGGCAAGAATTTTTTCTCCTCTGGATGTCCTATGTTTTTAACAGTACATTTCATTTCTCAGAGGTTATACATCTCTATTTTAAAAACAAATATACCAAAAAAACACCCCCCAAAATGAAACCAAAATTATTGACTATACCTACCCTTATATGTCTTTATGCTTAACTCCTCACTTCCATATGGAGTGAGACAAAAGTTCTAGATGATCCCGCCTCCTGTCAGTGACATTTGACAAACCTAACATTAATCCGGGCTAGATTCAACTCACTCACTGATTTTTCTTATAGATGGTGGCACTATATTTTAAAGCCCAAATCCACATCTCTCCTGAAATAACAAAAGAATATAAAATTATTAAATGTTAGGATTAAGAATGCAGATTTTAGAAATTTGAGGACTAACTTAATAATTATGCAGTTTTCAGAAATGGACATGAATACCAATGTGCAAAGCGAAGCTATAACAGATATAAATTATTTTATTTAAAATATGAATAGATACATTAGCATTAAAAAATCCTTTCTAACACAGAAATTGCTTTTGAGTCTACCTTCAATGTAAATTGGCTTTCTGTTATAGAGAACTAGACTGAAAAATCACTCAAATTAAAACATATCAAAATTATTCAAGAAGCAATTGGTTTGCCAAAAAAAAAAAAAAGTCAATCCCTAAAATTTCATGGAATAAAACACATGTACCTCTTATAAAGTGATTCCAGTAGCTTTTAACAATTCTATTCAAACTATGAAGAACAGTCATAGGTACTATCTGATATGACTATATGGCCAATTCCAGGTGTCTTTAATAGGCTATGAGGTAAAGCCGCAATGGTTACAAAGGAGGCCCAGGAAAAAAACAACCTATGTAAGAAGAATGGAATTTTCCAGATTTGATCAAGCTACCTTTGATATTACATTTTAATTTTCAAAACATACATCATTTGCAGTTTCAGATCCCTTATTCACTTCCTAGATATTAGCTACTCAGAGTCTCATATTAATCTACTAAATCATCTTTAAATTTTGTTAACGTCTCTCAGTTTTTCTACTATCATGCTTGATACTGACTCAGTGTAATCTTCATTTCTGTCTGGGCCCAAACACTAGACGATGCCAAGGAAAGCATTATGACATATATTAAAGAAAGTTTTCTCATAGATTAGTTAATACCTGTGCAGTTCATATGCCATTAACTTTTTTCTTTGCAATTTTATGAGAAGCATATTTTCCTTATCAATAGAATATGATCGACCCAAAAATATAGGAATGTTTATAACCATTTGATAGAGTCTCTCTGAGAAAAATGGTACATGAAGTCTTTCCAAGTAGCTTATTTCTCCTTGAGAAATTCAATAAATGAAATAACCATTTAGAAATTACTCTCATAGTGGTTATAATGTTCCTTCTCCACTGAATATTGCATAAGTCAAGATAAAAGCTTAGAAGAAATATTTAAGTGTTTTAATTTGATTTCACTTTAATACTAAGTGAAACAGAAAAACATAGTAACAATTGACAACTATATATTTCAATGACTGGGACCTTAAAGTGCCCAGAGACAGAATAAAACAAATTAGGAACCACAGTTAATTTTATGCTATACAGGACTATCCAAGTTTCTTTCATTCGTAGAGTAAGCATATAATTCATCCTCCAAAACAAGATACTTTTGAGAATGAAGGGCACTATCGAAAATACCCAAATAAAATGAACTATTATCCCAATAGACAAGGGCATATAGTAACTCTGAGAACATAGATTTTTTTTTTTTTACCATATGCCAAGAAAAAAAAAAAAAGAAGAAATAGTAGTGGATAGGCATTAAGCACAAAACTTAAAGTGATTTTAAGAGTTAGGATCCAGATGATTCTAACACTATAATAGGATAGCATCTTAATAGCTGGATGATGTATTTGAATGTTAGGGTTGGTTTTTAACTATATTGGAGAAATACATCTGTAAGCTCCTACACGTTTACTCAGTAATTGAAATTAATAAGTAGGTATATTTTTTTAGATATATTGTTTACTTGGTAAAATATACAGTAGAACCTCCATAGTTGAATACCTCTTTAAATTGATCTAATTTTTGTAGGACATTCATCACTTGCACTTATCAGTACAGAAGGCCTAGTTCCTTATGTTGACTACTGCAGTATGTTGACCAGATTTTTACTGTCCCTTGGGTTGTCAACCTACAGAGGTTTTACTGGATGTTTTTATTTAAAAAATGTATAAACTAAAGAACAATATTTCTGTCCACCTGGATATAACCTAAAAATTAGCATTAACACGTTCCTATATAATATGTCCTTTTTTCTTTCTTTTGCAGGAGAAATTCTGTCTAGAAATAAGATAATCGTGTTATTCTTTTAAATATATTTTTCTTAACTTCTTGATAGAATTTGAGAATTAGAGAAAACTCCTATGGTGGATTTTAAGATATGAATAATAATGATTCAATATAAATTGGAATTATTTTGTGCTATACCTATAGAAAGGAATTTTGCTTATATACTAGGTCCAGAAGAAATTAAGACTTAAAATAAGTAACTTTTATGAAGAGTCTAGAGGGAATAGAAATTTTTACACTCTAAAATACTTTAAAACACTCTGCTTCTGTATAAATGCTTTTGACTCTATAATGAAAATCCTGAAAGAAAAGAAGATCTAATTTAATCAGAATTGTTACAACTAAAATAGATACTAAGACACTAAGCCAGAAAATCTAGAGTATATCTTTTGACTCAAGATCCTAATTTACATCTAAATTGACTTTTTTAGTTCTGAATTTTCCCTATCATAATATTTCACTGAAATGTTTCTTAAACCCACTGTGCGGATGGCTGGCCCTATAGCATTGACACAGGTATATCATTGAAGGTAATTATATAGTCATGAATGCAAATCACTATGTGGTACTTGCATTAAAAGACTGGTTTAAATCAAAGAAAAAATGGAGTTATTCTCTCAGACAAGAGGAGGTGATCAAGACAACTATATATACAGATCTGGTGATACTAGCTGGTATGGCAAGGGCTACAGTCTCAGGCTTTTGTGATTAAATAAAGTTGTTAGCATCTTTAGGGTACAGAGAGTGCACAGAAATTAGGAGAGAAAGCAAGCCTATTACCAATTAATGAGAAAGAAGGTAGAAGAACAAATAAAACTAAGCTAATTGCAACTGATTAGAATCAAACCAGCACTACATGGGTAATGTTTTCATTGTTATACTACAATTTGAGAGAGTGACTTGGAAACATTAATTTTTACCTCTGTGATGCCTAGCCCATTTCCTGGTATACATAAGACCTCTAATATGTGTTTATAAAATGAATCCATGAAAGGCCAGCCTCAAGTACATGGTAGCCTGAGCTAATAGGGAACCTCTTTCCATACCTAAAAACATAATAGAAATTAACTGTAAATATAATGACAACATCGCACATACATGTGAGTTTAAAAGAAATGGGTTATCTTTGTGGTGCTCATGGCTGCATTTTAGCACTCACACAGAAGACGTGGTTGCTGATTGGAATAAGGCAGAAAACTTTACTTGTGAAACCTGCATAATACACCACCTTGGAATGACAGCCCCATTGATGAAAAAGGGACCATAACTTTCTTGGGTGGAGCATTAGCCCTCAGGGGCTAATGCGGCTGAGACAAAGGCAGTGGGTGGGCAGAGGCTAGAATAGACACCTGAGTGTAAAGCTGAATGCAACCTCTGATTTACAGAGAAATCTAGCTGGACAGAAGCCTAATTTAAACATGCAAGGCCCCCCTGCCGAGCTCAGATTTCTGGCTGATTTTGTCAGATAAACCCCGGGAACAGTGGCCTACTGGAGTGAATAGGGTCATGGACCTATGGTTGATGCTATTTCAGAACTTGATATAGGCCTGTTCAACATTTCCACTTGATTCTGGCTAAGTCTTGGAAGGTGGCGTGTTTCCAAGTATTGGTCAATTACCTTCAGATTTCCATATTTCTGAGAGTAAAGTTTCTTGTAATATTCATTAAGGATTTTTTTTTAATTTCTGAAGGGTCTGTTGTCATTTCATCTTCACCATTTCTGACTGATGATATGAGAGACTTTACTCTATTTTTCTTCATTAGGTTGGCCAAAGGTTTATCTATTTTATTGATCTTTTCAAAAAAACAACTTTTTGATTTATTGATATGTTGTATAATACTTTTGTTTTCAATTTCATTTAATTCTGCTCTAATTGTGGTTATTTCCTTTCTTCTGCTGGGTTTGTATTGGAGTGTACTTCCTTTTCCAGTTGCTTGAGATGTGCCATTAAGTTGGTAACTTCTTCTCTTTCCATTCTCTTGAGGAAGGCTTGCAGTGCTATAAATTTCCCTCTTAGGACTGCCTTTGTAGTATCCCAGAGGTTCTGGTAACTCATGTCTTCATTGTCATTTTGTTCCCAAAATTTGGTAATTTCCTTCTTCATCTCATCTGTGACCCACCTATTCTTCAGCATAAGGTTATTCAGCTTCCATGTTTTTGTATGAGCCTGCAGATTCCTCTGGTTACTGAGTTCAACTTTTATTTCATGATGATCTGAGAATATGCATGGAATAACTTCTCTTCTTTAAGTTTGCTGAGTTTAGACTTGTGACCTAAGACGTGGTCAATTTTGGAGTATGTTCCATGGGCTGATGAGAAAAATGTATATTCAGTTTTGTTAGGGTGAAATGTTCTATAGATTTCAGTTAAATCCAAATGCTGAATGGTTAAATTTAAATCTAAAATTTCTTTTCTAAGCTTCTTGTTTGAGGATCTATTTAACACTGCCAAAGGAGTATTGAAATCTCTGACTATGGTGGAGCTGGGGGAAATTGAATTGTTCATGCCTATTAGAGTACTCTTATAAATTGTGGTGCGTTCTGGTTGGGTGCATAAATATTGATAATTGAAATCTGATTGTATTGAGTATTACCCTTAACAAAAATAAAGTGACCATCCTTATCCTTGCTTACGTCTGTTGATTTAGAGCCTATTGTATCTGCAAATAAAATTGCAACACCTGCTTTTTTCCTGCTTTTCATTCACCTGGAATACAGATGACCATCCCTTCACCCTGAGTCTATATTTGTCTTTTAAGGTAAGATGAGATTCTTTTATGCAGCAGATATCAGGCCTGAGTTTTTGTATCCAGTCAGCTAGCCTGTGCCTCTTTAGAAGACAATTTAAGCCATTCAAATTGATTGAGAATATTGATAAGCCTGATAAAATTTTATGTATTGAGTTTTTTGGAAGTCTAGTGGACATTTTTAATCCTTTTCCCACTGTGAAAGTTTGAATTTGATTAAAAATTTCTAAATGGGTTTCCTTTTCTGGTGGAAGATTGTGCTGCTCATTATGGAGGATAGGTCTGAGAATACCCTGGACAGCTGGTTTAGTTATGGCAAATTTCTTCAACATGTGAAAGTCATCAAAGTATTTAATTTCTCCATCATAAATGAAACTCAGTTTAGCTGAATATAGGATGCTTGGTTGAAAGTTATTTTATTTTAGGAGATTTAAAGTCAATTACCACCCTCTTCTAGCCTGAAAGGCTCCAGAGCAATGTGCTGTCATTCTAATATTCTTCCCCTCATAGGTTATGTTTTTTTTCTTACGTCTAGCTACTTTCAAAATTTTCTCCTTTCTATTAACTTTAGTGAAGTTAATTATGATGTGCCTGGGGGATGTCTTATTCAGGTTGAGTTGTGCTGGGGTTCTGAAACTGTCTGCTATCTGAAATTCAGATTCTCTTGGCATGTCTGGAAAGTTCTCTTTCATAATTTCATGAAGAATGGCCTCTGTGTTTTGTGAAGCAACTTTGTTGTCTTCAGGGATTCCTATAAGGCAAATATTAGTTTTCTTTGATTTATCCCAGAGCTCTCAGAGAGAAAGATTTATTTTTGCTCTCCATTTCTCTTCATCTTTGAGTGCCCGGACACATTTAAAAGCTTTGTCCTCAATGTCAGAGAACTTTTCTTCTGCCTGCTCCATTCTGTTACCGAGGTATTCTACCATATTTTTCAGATCATTGAGTGCGGCAAACTCTTGCGTGAATGTTTCAGAATCTTTGGTCATTTTATCTTTGAAATCAATAAATTCTTAAGACATCTTTTGAATAATTTCTTGATATATCTTTTGAATAATTTCTTGAAATTTTAATTCCCTCTTTTCTTCCATTCTGTTAATCTTATTTGCTATCCAAATTCTGAAATCAATTTCTGACATCTCACCCATCTGTTTATAGATGGGATCTTCAATTGCATCTGCCCCATTTTTCTTTGGGTGAGTTTATCTACTCTGGTTATTCATGTTGCCTGGGTTTTTCTGCTGATTCTGCACAATGCTGAATTTACATCATTTGGATTCTGTCCCAGAACCGTTCCTCCAGTGGCTGCCACCAGAGAACATGCCAGTTTCCTCTGAATGATCAGAGAGACAGGGTGTGTCTGTCTGGAAAAACCTCAGGGGTGTATGCATTATTGTTCCCACTGCCGCAGCTGTTGTTCTTCACATGGGGGTACCATTGCTCTAGTATGGTTCCCTCTCAACTGACCATCCTCTTTCAGTTCTCAGGCCACCCTGGCCGGTGAGGGTGGTGGGAGCAGCGGGGATCCGCCTGTCACTCGGAAAACACGGGGCTCAAGTCACAGGTCTCTGGCTGCCCAGTGCCTGGTGATGGTGGTGGCAGCTGTGGGAATTTGCCTGCCACTGGGGGAATGAGAGACTCTAGCAGTTCTCTGGCTTCAGGGCTGGGACAAGGCACTTGGTCCCACAGGGTTGGGTGGATGCTGCTCTTGGGCCTCCCCTCACTGTCTCTGCAGGCAAGGGGGGGAGTGTGAATTGAAAATTCAAAATGGTAGTGAAAACATTAGTTTGATTTTTCTGCCTGGTGAGAGAGTGTTTGGAATCTCAGCAGAGTCCCTCCAGGGGATGAGACCCCACTACCTGTAGCTCTCACATGTGGGGTAAGTTAATAGATCCTCAGTTCACCACTTGCCTATAGAAAACTTACAGGAGCAGATAAAGAGAAAAAATAAAGATAAAAGCACAAATTTCTTGGGGGAGGGGACGGACACTTTTCCTTTGGGATGAATTATGTACCTCTAGATTTCTTTCTTAGAGTCGCAACTTGCCTCAGCAGAACTGTCCTGCAGATATCTATCGCTCTTCTCTCTCAGCTGAGCTCCCAGTCTTGAACTTTGTTGGGTAATTTCTGGACATTATCCTTCCCTCTGGACAGGAGCTTCTGTCTGAGACTGGTGCCTGTTGGCCATCTTGCCCCTCCCCTGTATGTCCCACAATTTATATTCATAATGCTGCTGGAAATTCTAGTCATAGCAATCAAACAAGAAGAGAATATTAAGGGTATCCAAGTCAAGAAAGAGGAAGTCAAATTATTGTTTTTTGCTGATGATATCATATTATATCTAGAAAATTTCAAAGATTCTGTGAAGAGTGTTCTGTAATTGATAAATAAATTCAGTAACGTCTCAGGATCCAAAATTGATGTACATAAAGCAGTATTTGTTCTATATACTATTAACAATCAAGCTGAGACTCAAATCAAAAATGCAATACCATTCACAAAATACCTAGGAATATACTTAACCAAGGAGGTGAAAGATCTCTACAAGAATAAATATAAAATGCTGAGGAAGGAAATTGCAGAGGATACAAATAAATGAAAAAAAATCATGCTCATGGCTAGGCAAAATCAACATTGTTAAAATGTCCATATAATCCAAAGTTATTTGTAAATTGAAGGTAATTCTCATCAAGTTACCAAAGTCATACTTCACATATGTAGAAAAAATAATTCTATGCATTGTTTGGAATCAGAGAAGATCCCAAATAGTAAAAGCAATCTTAAGAAAAATAGAACCAATCTGGCAAACACACATTACCAAACTTCACACTATACTACAAAGCTATAGTAAACAAGAGACACAAAAATAAACATAGACCAATGGAACAGAACTCAGAACCCAGACTTAAACAAGAACAAAAAAATTGATGTATTAACAACCAACTGAGCTTTGATCAAGCAGATGACAACATATACTATATAAAAGAGATTCTGTTCAATAAATGGTGCTGGAAAAATTGGATAGCCACATGCAGAAGAATAAAACAAACCCAATACATCCCACAGCTCACAAAAATTAATTCAAGATGGATAAAAGGCTTAGGTCTAAGGTATAAAACTATAAGAATTCTAGAGAAAAATGCGGTAAACATTTGTACATATCAGCATAGGCAGAGTATTTATGACTATGACAAAATGGCAATGACAGCAACAGCAAAAATAAACAAATGGGACTTGATTAAAAGCTTCTGCACAGTAAAGATATAATCAACAGAGCAAATAGATAACCTACAGAATGGGAGAAAATATTTGCATCTGATAGAGAGCTAAAACCAGAGTTTACAAAAATCTCAAGCAAATCAGCAAGAACAAAACAAACAACCCTATTAAAAATTGGGCAAAAGACATGAACAGAAGCTTTTCTAAAGAAGAAAGACAAATGGTCAATAAATATATGAAAAAATATCACTAATTATCAGGGAAATGCAAATTAAAACCACAACGAGATATCATCTTACCCCAGTCTGAGTGACCTTTATCTAAAAACTCCAAATCAATAGATGCTGGAGTGAATGCCAAGAGAAAGGAAAACTTTTTTTTTTTTGTGGCTGAAAAAATTATTTTATTTGTTTTTTATTAGATCATAATTGTGTACATTAATTCTCTCATAGGATACAGTGTGCTGCTTCCATATGCAATTTGGAAAACTCTTCTCTAAGTGGCTTACATAGCCATGATGTCATTCTCATAATTGTTATGTTAAGACATTTATATTCAACCTTTAGACAAATTCACCTGTACCCAAATAGGATAAATTATAGTCGTGATCCCCACAATATCATTCTCTTCACCCATCCTCTCCCTTCCCCTCCCCTTCACCTTTCCCCATAGTCTAGGGCTCCATTTGGATTGTAGCTTTCCTAAGATAGCTACCAATTAGTTTCATAATAGTGTTGAGTACATTGGATACTTTTTCTTCCATTCCTGAGATACTTTGCTAAGGACATTTTCCAGCTCCGTCCATGTAAACATGAAGGAGGCAAAGTCTCCCTCTTTCTTTGTGGCTGTGTAGTATTCCATGGTGTACATATACCACAATTTATTGATCCATTCATGGGTTGATGGGCACTTGGGCTTCTTCCATGACCTAGCGATTGTGAATTGGGCTGCAATGAAC
>CAUYTI010067680.1:0-26186 GCA_963575145.1 Galago senegalensis
TGTTAAAATGTCCATACTACCCAAAGCAATATACAATTTTAATGCAATCCCTATTAAAGCTCCACTGTCATACTTTAAAGATCTCGAAAAAATAATACTTCATTTTATATGGAATCAGAAAAAACTCAAATAGCCAAGACATTACTCAGAAATAAAAACAAAGAAGGAGGAATTACGCTACCAGACCTCAGACTATACCAGAAATCGATAGTGATCAAAACAGCATGATACTGGCACAAAAAACAAAGAGGTATATGTATGGAATAGAACAGAGAACCAAGAGATGAACCCAGCTACTTACCATTATTTGATCTTTGACAAGCCAATTAAAAACATTCAGTGGGAAAAATATTCTCTATTTAACAAATGGTGCTGGGTGAACAGGCTGGCGACCTGTAGAAGACTGAAACTGGACCCACACCTGTCACCATCGACGAAGATAGACTCTCAGTGAATTAAATATTTAAACTTAAGACATGAAACTATAAAAATACTAGAAGAAAATGCAGGGAAAATTCTTGAAGAAATCAGCCTGGGTAAATATTTTATGAAGAGGACCCCCTGGGCAATTGAAGCAACATCAAAAATACACTACTGAGACCTGATCAAACTAAAAAGCTTCTGCACAGCCAAGAACACAGTAAGTAAAGCAAGCAGACAGCCCTCAGAATGGGAGAAGATATTTGTAGGTTATGTCTCTGACATAACCAGGTTTAATAACCAGAATCCATAGAGAACTCAAACATATTAGCAAGAAAAGAACAAGTGATCCCATCTCAGGGTGGGCAAGGGACTTGAAGAGAAACTTCTCTGAAGAAGACAGGCACATGGCCTACAGATATATGAAAAAATGCCCATCATCCTTAATCATCAGAGAAATGAAATCAAAACTACTTTGAGATATCATGTAACTCCAGTAAAATTAGCCCACATCACAAAACCCCAAAACCAGAGATGTTGGCATGGATGTGGAGAAAAGAGAACACTTCTACATTGCTGGTGAGAATGCAAACTAATATGTTCCTTTTGGAAATATGTTTGGAGAACACTTAGAGATCTAAAAATAGACCGGCCATGCGATCCTACAATTCCTCTACTAGGTATACCTCCAGTAGACAAAAAATCACATTAGAACAAAGATATTTGTACTAGAATGTTTATTGCAGCCCAATTCATAATTGCTGAATCATGGAAGAAGCCCAAGTGCCATCAACCCATGAATGGATCAATAAATTGTGGTATATGTACATCATGGAATATTATGTAGCCTTAAAGAAAGATGGAGACTTTACCTCCTTCATGTTTATACGGATGGAACTGGAACACATTCTTCCTAGCAAAGTATCTCAAGAATGGAAGAAAAAGTATCCAATGTATTCAACCCTAGTATGAAACTAATTTATAGCTTTCACATGAAAGCTATAGCCAAGAATATGGGGACAGGGGAGTGGAGGGGTGAGGATGGGTTTTGGCAGGGTGATTGGTGGGATCATATGTATGGTTCATCTTACAAGGGTACATATGACTCTTTCAAAATGCAGAATATAAATGTCTTAACACAATAACTAAGAAAATGCCACTAGGACTATGTTAACCAGTTTGGTGAAAATATTTCAAATTGTATATAAAACTGGCACACTGTACCCCATGACTGAATTAATGTATACAGCTATGATTTAATACAAAAAAGGAAGTAAAACATGGGTATCCTATGTGGATTAAAATAAAATATCATAAAGTAGACACTAAATAATTGGAAACATGTATCTATATATAGTTAATGTATTTGCCACAACTAGTGGGCTACTGCTACATCAATGCTTATACACATACACACAGAATTCAAATTCTTAGCTCATTTTCACAAAAACAACTAAGTTATTTTAAAATCTGGCAGCTATATTGAAGTTGGCTTACAAAAGCCCCCCAAATGAATAAACAAACCTATGTTAATAATGAAAAATATAGGCTTATACAGTAGTGGTTTTTATACCCTATATACTCATTATCATCACTTAGGAGCCTTTAAAAAATCCTAGTTTTTAAATCCCATTTCCAAAGATTCTGATTTTGAAGAATCTAAAATGAAGCCAGGCATTGGTATGTTTCCCAGGGATTCAGACAGACAGTATGAAAATCACTGGCTAAAACCTTAGGGGAAAAATGCATAACATTAATTCTCACAGCATCTCAGGAATTAGGGACACGTGTATACACATTTCAGAGTCGTGTTTATCAAATCTCAGTATGCAGTGAATTCTCTTAGAAGCTTACAGGGATCTTCATTTTGACAGGCACAGCAGTGATTCTGTTACATAAAGAGCTTTAATTACGTGTTAAGAAGTATTACTTTAGAGAACAAAGTCAAGAGTTTATGCCAACTACTATAAAATATCATTTAAATCTGAAATATTTCATTTTTTTTAGATTTGGATAAGTGAGTTTGAATTGAGTGCAGGTGTATGGGATGGTAGCATAAGAGATAGCACATATACATGAATGCTGCCTGGAGGGAAATAATAGGTCACATCTATTTGTGTTTTTTTGTGATAATGAATGATGACATCATCTCTTTCCAGCTGTGACTATAGAAATTTAGACAGGAAGGGAAGTATCTAGTTTATGGCTTGTGGCAATGAAGTTTTTGATAGCTTATTGTCTCCAAAAATATATTCTGGGTGCCATTTATTACATGGTGAATTTAAAATTGTCCAGTTCTGATTCCCAGGTTTTGCAAACCCAGACAGAACTGGGTTTGTCTGAAAGCATATGTAGTCATTGGGTGTTGTATTTTTACTAACAAAATTAACTCAATTGATGTAAACAAAGTGAACGTTTATCAATTCACAGTGAGAAATTATTACTACACATAGCTTAATATTCATGTTCCATTACTTAACACATTTTATTCCCATAGACTCATGCACCTCAGAAACAAAACGTCATCTAAGCTTGCTTAGTAGGCATGAAATAAGAATAAAGAATATTTATGAGACAGAGAGGGTCTTATGAGTATAATAGAACAGAATATTTCCAATACGAGAACTAGTTTCCCTCGGCACTGACCTGTCAACAATTCCTTCTGACACTTTCTTTCCATTATGCTTCCATGGCCAAATAACCCCTGTGTTTATAGGTAGACTATTTCTGTAGACATGGTAATACATTGTATTAGGTTTTAGTCATCTATTAGCACTGCCTCAATGAGGTTGCAAAGAATAGACGTGGTCAGATTTCCACAGGTGATAACGAAGGCAGGTTTATTACACAAGTTCAAGCAAGGAGTAATTGTGTAGCTATCAGTCAACTGTGGAGAACTGAATTTGTTTTAGGATAAAATAGTAACCCTAATGACCTTGTAACAACCATAGTACTACAAGAACAGTTCTGTTGACTAGTTATATGAATGTGTTCCTAGAAGCTATCTCCCCTTATGTTAACTTTAGCATTTCTAAATATAGTTTTGACCCAGTTACAAATTTTTTTTTATTCTACTGATTTCAGTCCTAAGTTTGTCATGATCAGTCCCTCAGAGAGACTATGACTTACTTGCTTTCTTCCTAAACAACAGTAAACATTCCCCCACCCCAGGTAGGATTTCCAGGCCATCTTCCTCCATGAGCTGTTTGTCTCCTCTATGTTCAGTTTATTGATGGCTACCTTGCTGGAATGCTGATCTGTGTGGCCTCAGTACAAAAAGCATGACTACTGCTGGTGTGGACAGCTTCCCTCAGAAGAAGACTGTGGTCCTGTCAGGGGCTTATATCTTCATAGCATTCTTTAGTGCATACCAAGTCTTGCAAGTCTACAAGCAAGCATGTCTTTTGGAGGTGTTTTGTAACTCTTTCCTGTGATCAATTATTTATCAATCTAAATGTATAAGTGTCAGATAGCAACTTTACTTCCTTTAGTTATAAATTCTTTAGGGGGCGTGTATCTTTAATACTGCAACAGAGATTAAATTACATCAACTTTTTAAAAACAGAATTGATAGATCTGGCATGAAAGATCAGATATAAAATCTGGTCAAAGTAATTAGGGAATCAAAAAGAGACTGTGAAACAATACTTATGTAAAATCCAAGATACTAAACAATGGAAATGTTTTCCAATTATCTTTAATATTATGGTTATTATTTTGATGAGTTTTCATATGAAATAATATAAAGGTAGGTTTACATGTCATAGGACAAAATAGCAAATACTATTTAGAGAATAGGAAAATATGTCATTTTGTTCCATAAAAGAAATTAATGAATCTTTATTATGAAGCAAAATGTCCTTCATATTCTTTATTAAATCATATAAATTTTAAAGAAACCAAGATGTGCATGAACATAAAATTCGTATATGTTCTATATTTTATAAATATTAAATTTTGAATCAAAGTCAAATGCTGGGTGTAATAATATTCAGTAAATTTTTTATAAATGTGTCAATTAAACTTTTAAAGGAAATAAATATTAATATCATGTATTCATTGCTAGTTGAATGTTCTCAAATCACTTATTAATTATCCTTCTTATGGATTTAATTTGTATGCAGTATGTCTTATAGAATATATGCCATGTTGACCAAAAAAAAAATCTTCCATTTGTGTTTAAAAGCAGATGGTCTCAGATATTTGCAACTTTGACATTTCCCATCAATGTAAAACAGTTTCAGTAGCTTATTTCAGGATCAAATATTTCAAGGGGTAAAGGGAAAGGAGAAGTAAATTCCAAGTAAAACTGTACTGATTTTGTGTTTCACAAAACTCTCTTTCAGATATTCTATACATAAATGCTTTGTGTTTCTTTGTTTTGCAGATGTACATGGCAGTATCCTGGTCCCTTGGTATCCATGAGAGATTGGTTCTAGGACCTCCTTCAGGTACCAAAAGCTATGGATGCTCAAGTCCCTGCCTGATATAAAATGACATCATATTTGCTATAACCTGTGAACATCCTACTGTGCACTTTATCTTCTCCAGATTAATTACAATAATGATTCGATGCAATTTCTATGTGAATAGTAATTAGTATTGTTATTGAGGAATAGTGAAACACACAAAAAGGCTGACATGCTTAGTGAAGACTCATTATTTTTTTACCAATTTTTTGAATATTATAATATTTGGATCAGTGGTTGGTTGAATCCTTAGATGTGGAACGGATGGATACAGAGGGCAGACTGTACTCTGAGCATAAATCTAAATGTTCATCCACATTATTTGAGGATATTTTTCTTCTTTCTTAGGAAAACCAAAAATAACCAAGTATGTATAGCTTTTAAAATAACGTTTAGTATTTGTAATATTTTATGAAATATTCTGCTATGTTAATTCATAACATGTACTATTTTGTTTAACACTATTTAATTTGTTCTCATCGTATCTACTAAGACAAAATCTTTAATGTCAGGGGTGGGGAGAATCTGGCCCCATACATTGTAACTTGTATTTTACAGATGTGAGAAATGAGACTCAGGAGGTCTTTGGAGCCTTGATCACATTTGTAATACATAGATGAGCCAGGCAAGCTCATAGGATTGCAAACCAAGTGTTCTAATTTCTGTCCTAATGTTGTTTCTATATCTATGGAGGGCAATCCTTTAGGTTTGTATGGCATACGATCTTGTTCAACAATCTGAAATGACCTGGAAAAGGGGGCCATGAAAGTAGATCGATGCTTTAAGACTTCAGCTTCTATCACAAATGGGTGAAGAATTGGAAATGCTAAAAAAAATCCCAGAAACATTTTCAGAGTAAAAAAGCATTTGAGAGTTGCCTAATCCTTTCTTCAAAATGTCCTTGTAGCTAGGAATTTAGGTAGATTATTAGTAAAAGTACTTAATTTACCTGGTTGATCTCTAATGTGATGGTGTCCTAAAATCTCAACTGCATGAATACCATACATTGGCATAAATATCCTAAAATTTTATTTTAATAAGTGTGAATGTACAGAGAAAGTGATAAAGAAGTTTTAATTCTCAAAATTAACTTCCTACTTACCCTGTTTGAAGCTCTATGATTGGGCACATATACACTTATTATTGTTAAGTTCTTCTAACTTATTCCAACTAACTCATAATTATGAAATATACCTTTTTCCTTCTGATTATACAGTGTCTTGAAGTCTACTTTCTCCAACATCAGTATAGCTACTTCAGTCTTCTCATAGTAACTGTTTTCATAAGACACCTTTTTTTCATCCATTTATTTTCAATCTATTTGTTTCTTAATATTTAACGTGAATCTTGTAGAAAGCACAGAGTTTAGTTTCATTTGTGTCTTTGTTTTAGAATTGTTATGAGAATGTATGGCTTTTAACTGGAATCCTTAGTCAATTAGCACTTAGTAATTGTTACATTTTTATTTGGGATTGTAATTTTACTATTTGCTTATTATTTGTTCTTCTGTTTTTCTTTTTTGGGGGATTGTTACTCTTTCTAATTTTTTCTGCTTTGTTGGGAATTATTAAATATGTATTCCAATTAAGTTTTAATTTATCTATTGTTTTTCACTTTTTTCTTTAGTGACAGTTTTGGAAATTATAATATATATCCTTAAATTCTCATAGAATATGTAAAATTAATATTATATTTAAAAATGCTTAATTTTCTTTATTCCTTAAACAGAGTTTTATGGGATATAGAAATCTAGGTTGATAATTTTTTATTGACAATTTGAAGATGTCCTCTGAACTCATTTTGTATAAACAAAAACATATTCAATACCCAGTTTTAAAGATAATCTGTTTAGATGATAACTGACATTCTGAGGCAAACTGTTTCAACTGCATTTATTTCATTTTTAACATTTTTTGAATGAAAGACATTTTAATACAAAGGGAATTATTTTTATATACCCTTAACTTAAATAGTAAAGTCAATTTTCACACATTTCTTTAGAGATTTGTAACCACCTACCTTTAAATATAAATCACCCTTAATCTTTTTTTGTCCTAACTGACAAATGCAAAATAATTTCACCTTTTTGTAAATGATAAATAAATTTAGTCCAAATATCACTTACTAAGTTTAATGTATTTCCAAATCAACCTTGATTCTCATCTTCTACTTTTTTGAAGTTCTCTTTTAATGCTGGTAATTTGGATTTAAAATTAAATTATTTCTTGTGTTGTCTTAACTTTTTCTTCCTCTAGTCTTTTAAAATCTTTTGCAGGCAAGATTCATGACGGATTCATCTGGGTATCCATGGATCCACTTTAGCTTGTAAGAGTTCCATGTATTTAGAAAATATTTGAAAAATTTTGATGTTTAAGAGACTGCATAAAACTTCTTTTGTGATTATTTTTCTTATGTAAAAAGAACAAATTAACAGCTTGTTTATACTGAGGTATTACTGAAAGATATTGTAATTTCTTTTTGGTAAAAGAGAAATGTTATAGTCACGTTGAAGGTGTTTAAGTTTAGAAATTATGTATGTTTGGACTTAGAATATTTATGAGAAAGTGAATTAGAGCTCATTTGGTATGACTTAATGAGACTTGGTCTTAAGGATATTTTAATTTTAATTTTAGTGCATTATTCATTTGTTATCTGAAGCAAAATGAAGCAGTCGAGCTGATAAATTCTTACTCATGGAAGTGGGTCTTAGAAATAAACTCCTATGCTGATACACAAAACTGAGAGGAGATTGGGTTATCAATCAGTGAAGGTTAGATGTGTGTTTGATTGATAGAGGGAAAGGACTAGGAATGGAGGGTACTGGGAAGGCTTGAGGTGGAGGGAAAATCTTAATGTGCACGATTCTCTGAGACTCAATGTTACTTATTAGGCCTTCTTAACAAGAAATGTGGAGAGTGTCTAAAAGTTAGTTAGCAGGTCCAAAAGGAGCTATTCATACTACCACAGCAGACACTGACTTCCATCCTAAGTGGGTAATGACCTGCTGTGAGAGTGTCCTGCCCTAGATAGAGGCATTGGGAACTTGGTGCCATTTGTACTTTTTGTAACTGGTGTTAAGCACTTACTTCACACTAATCAGGTCACTGGAAAATCAGAATAGACGGTCTTTGCTTTGTCTGAGAATGTAGAAGTCAGTTGTAGCATTACATGAATGGATGGATCAATAAACGTAAATTTTTAATATTAGGTAGTTGCTATAACTATTTACTTAAAGGTATGCTTCAGAAGCCAGGTATACCACTTGGGATACTCTTAGGGTGGTGCAGTGATGGCTCAAGGTAGTTTCCAAAACAACTGAAAAGAGCAAGTAAAGTTTTAACAAGACCAGGAAGTTTTATTGAGAAAGAGAAAGGTTTAAAGAGGAAGAGCAGGTATAGGTTTATAAGCAAGATACATTCACCATAGACAGCAAATAGGCCCCCATTGTTGCAATAAAGAAAAGGCAAAGAGGTAAGGGTTATGGCTAAGGGTTCTCTTGTATGGTGCCTGGGTCAGGCCTACCTGATGTTTCAGAGGCCATATTGGAACCAGAATCTTACTGTGCATGAGCCTCTCTGTGGACCCATGGTGGTTATAGACCACATGATAATTAGTCTTAAGGCTGTTCTCTGTCACTGTCCCTACTCTATTATACCTGTTGGGAGGCTAGAGTCTTCTATATCCTTTTGCAGTTGGCATGCTGAGTTCTGATTGGCAGATTGGCACAGTGTTTCCTCCTCTACAGGTGTGAGCAATCACTTGGGTCAGAATTTAGGTCGGTGGCACCAACATGGGGGTCTGGGGGGCTTGCCTTGTCCTCCTTCCCAAGAAAACCATTTCTAACTACCTACCTAACAGTACTTTTGGGTACAAAGGAATAGAAACTTTCAATGTAATAGTGCTTGTTGTCTTAAAGAGAAGTTCAAAGGAAGGACAGGATCCCAACCTGTTGCCATCAGGGTTCTGGTGCTATTTCTCCACTGCTCTGCTTTCCTTTTCTTTTAGTGTTGACTTTGGTTTTGATCTTGGTCAAAAGATGGTGGCCAGCACCTACTGTGTGATGTGTTCTGTTCAAGTCTTGTTCACGTAAATTTTCATTTCAGCCAATCATTCTGATTGGTCCATTTATCTTCTCTTGAACAAATAACAATCTGCAGGAGAATGTTATATACTAAGTGGTTTAACTGTGGGTTTCTGGAAAAAAATATTGGCAAACATTAACATGATTGACTTAGACTAAACAGATAAAGAAAGCTTTTTTTTTTTTTTTAAAGATGAAGGAAGAGATTCTACTACTATTGTTTATATAATAAGCATAAGAAGGTTACTATGAAAGTTTTGAGATAGACTGTGTTATGGTCCATTATTTCCCTTTCAAGTAGTACAATCCACAGCAGTGTCCTTTCTGATTCACCTGTGCAAATTTCAACTGGCTCAGCTTACTGGTGTTGCAAGGGAGGGCTTCATTTGTTTTTGTCCATGCAGCACTCAGTAGCTATGAATCTGGGAAAAGAGTAGTTTTGTACAATTATATTCTGGGACTTTAAAAGTGGGTTAAATAAGTCTAAAGCCATGAGCATTTGCAAGGGCTTTTGGGGACCTTATCCCTTCCCACACAATTTTTCGGTGGTTTTAAGAAGGACCAGGAGAAAGTGTCCTGTGATCACAGTGACTGAGGAAAACATCACTGCTGTGGAGAAAATGGTTTGTAAAAACAATCAAGTGACATTTGATGATATTGAGGTGATACTACAGATTGGATTGCCAGCAGTGTCAGAAATACTGCATGATTATCTTCTTTGAGTCAGGAAAGTTTCATCTCTGTGGGTGCCTCACACTTTGGCAGATGAGTAAAAGCCCATCTGTATTAAATAGTGTGAAGAAATTCTGGTCAGAGTCAATGGAGGCAAGTCTAGACACGTTTCTGACATCAATACTGGTGATGATGCTTGGATTTGCCAGTTGGATTCAGAGACTAACATTGGTCACTGGTGTGGATTTTTCCTCATGAAAATCTACTAACAAAAGTGGAGCAGCCCAGAGTGTTGGAAAGAAAATGGTGGCAATTTTCTTCTCCAAAGCAGTCACATTGTGGTTGGTCCCATGGAGGAACAAAGGACTGTTACTGCTCAGGATATACCATAGTACACCTATCAAAAGTGTTCAGGAAGTTTTGGGAACAGTGGCCAAGGACAGACCTTGCCTCATGACCATGTGTCCACCCACAGATACAACATTGCCATTTAGTTCCTGGAGTGCACAGAGGTTAAAATTATGATTCATCCATCCTTTAGTCCTGACCTGGCCCCATATGATTATTTCCGATTCCTTACAGTAAAAATTCACATGCACAGAAGCATGTTCTCTATCTTTTAAGAAGTTCTTTAAGCCTACAAAGGTGAGCTTACAGCACTGGAAAGAAATGAGAGAAAATAATGTTTTCTAAAATGGTTTACAAGAATGCAAAAGTGCATAGAATGTTGTGGTAACTATTTGAGAAACTGTGGAAATCAAACTGATTTTACATTTCTTAATTTTTGTGTATCTCAAAACTTTTGTGGTGTCCCTCCTACATGAGATATGAAAGACAAAAAAACCCACAAATAAATCATTGTTTTATTCTATTTTTCTGTATGGAAATATCATCTAATTTCATATTACTCACTATATTTGACCATGAAAACTAAGAAAGTTAGGGTCATGAATTTGGGAGATTTATTCAAATTGTAACCAAATCTAAAGGTTAAAAATTGCATTGTTTTTCTGGGCCTTAAAGGAGCATGCAAACAAAGTCTTTGTTCAAAATTATTTGAAGGTATTTATCTTTTTTTTTTTTTGAGACAGGAACCTCAAGCTGTCCCCCTGGGTAGAGTGCCATGGCATTTCAGCTCACAGCAACCTCCAACTCCTGGGCTCAAGTGAGTCTCCTGTCTCAGCCTGCCAAGTAGCTGGGACCACAGGTGCCTGCCACAGCGCCCGGCTATTTTTTGGTTGCAGCCATCATTGTTGTTTGGCGGGCCCAGGCTGGATCTGAACCCGCCACCTTGGGTGTATGTGGCTGGCGCCTTAGCCACTTGAGCCACAGGTGCTGAGACGAAGGTATTTCTCAATGTTTAGTTTGATATGATAGAAATTATACTTAGAACGTCTGTAAATTTATTTACGATTAGTTTAAAATTTAATGATGTCAACATTTCCATTAATTAATATCTCCAGGTATCTATGTTTCAAAAATGGAAGTCACAAAAATGATGAAATTTAAAAGAAAAGAATTAGCTATTCAGGAGAGCAAATAAAAGTTCAAATAACAAGGGGCTTTTCAAAAATTCTGTGGAAAGTAATCATATGCTTTTTAAAATGTCAGCTAACCCTTAGAAAAACAGCAAGATCATATCATCTCCAAGAGATCCTAAAAGTTTGACAAATTTATGCTGGACGTTTTCCTGTGGTTATTCTTTTAAACCTAATAGCATGCATCTCCTGATGTGCACAATTTGCAGTAAGAAAGATATAACAGGTCAAATATAAAACTTACCTAAGAAGGCTAAGATATTTCAAATGAATTTTGTTTTTTTTAAAAGGACTATTTAAAGTGATTTACTTGGATTGGAGATTCTTAAATCACAATAAAATCAATTTGTAGTAAGAAAGACAGAATAGGTCAAATATAAAACTTACTTAAAAGTAAGGTAAGTACTGTTGGATGGAAAAATGTCTATTGAAATTTTTCATAATTAGCAGAGGGTCTTCACTCTAAGTGTTTTTTTTTTTTTTAATAAAGCACTACAAAATGACCTAAATTGGTTCCTCTGTCCCAGGTTTTTGTGTATTACAGGTCAAAATTTGCACCTTTATCCATTAAGTCTAAATCATGTAACCACGTAACATATTCAGCTGGTCTTAGTGCTCTTCGGGCAGTTGCTGCTCATTTGCCTAAACCATTTAGTGATCCAGACAATTGCCTGTGACCTGTGGCTCTGCTGCATTTCTTTTACTATATGCAAATTTATGTGGCTGCCAGGAAGAAATAGGGGTAAGACCTGCCTTAAAAATTGTGTAAGTAATTTTCCTTAAAGCAGATTAAGAAAATTTTCCTTAAAGTGAAAGTGTCTTGATTTTGGTACTAATTCTTTTTCATGGAGTAGGATTTTTGCTCTCTCTCGAAATTACAAGCTACTGTCTATGGTAATGACTTACCATTATCAGGAAGCTGGAGGCAGAAACCAACTTGCAAAAGGATATGGGGACTTCCTTTATTATCTACCAAACATTTGTCTGATTTCTGCTTGAAAATTTAATGTGCAGCAAGTCTGTGGAAATGATTCTATAACAGTGCCAATTTCTTAATCTGTCTTTAAAATTTTTGCAGCTCCTATTACTCAAAGAGATGTGAGTTAAAAAGAAATAGCAAATGATAGACGATCAGAAAAGAAGCCTGTTTTTAGGATGATAAAAGCCTTTTTGAAAGGATGCTAATAAAATTTACCCATAATATGTCAGAATAATTACTTTAACCTGAATATCAAGCAACTTGAAACTGAACTAGAGTAGCTAAAATTAAATCAATTAGACAAGAGTAGCTGTTGTTTCTTGTATAGGGACTTAAATCATTAAGGAATTAAAGTTGGAAACTATTTTATACTGGGAGCTCCATAAGAAAAATCTGATACACACGAAATGTGTGGACAATGAACAAGAAACAAGAAAAGGCCGGTTGAATTCACATGACTTAATGACAGTGAAATACATTGTCCTCATTGATGCCGGTCAGATATTTTATAGCATTAAAAACATGTTCTGCACCTATCCAAAGATAGAGAGGTGGCCTTTAAACCAATTAAATAATTTTTAACCAAATAATAGGTTCTTACATATTGTAGAGACATAGTGTTTATTTAACTCTAAAACAGATACACAATAAAAAACATTTTAATTTCCTGGGAGAAAATATACCCTGTCATACAGCCATTAACTACCTTATTAATATTTCTGATTATTTGAGGAAGGAATTATTATATCTCCTACAAAGATTTAATTTTTAGTTTATAAATTATAAGACAAAGGACTTGACTTTTTCAAGTATATCAGCAGGTTAAAACCTTAAAGCAAACTAAACAACAAATAAACAAAAACTCTTGAGGAATAATTGAAGTTCCTCTCATGAAACTCACTAGGAAAGAAGGTGGCACAGTCAATAGGCTTCTTCTTATGCCATAATTTTGTTAGAAAGTCTGTGTATATTTAATATGTATATTATCTCAATACATTAACTACCACATTAATGTAGAGTTTTAATAATATATTACATATTTAATTAATATGTTTTAAAACTGTTCTTCAAATTAAGAAATTATTATATTCCTTTTCATGTTTTAGATTTGCAACTAAATTATGAAATAAACTAACAAACCAATCCTGCTGTAATTTGCTCAAGAAGCAACATCAAACACAAATATTTTTTGAAAGGATAAATTTGGAAAAGTAAAAATCTGTTTCTAAATTTGTAGCTACTATTTCCTGTGATATAAAAACCAGTGAAAATATTTAAAATAAGTGCTTTCAAAATAGATTTGTATTCCATATTATTTTTGGTGGGAATTATATTTAGAATTAAATTTGAAAATAATTGTATATGTTTAAATGAGAGTTTTTCTACCTTAACAAATTATAAGTATGTGTGTGTGTGTGTATAAATTATTTTCTATGGTATTTAGGTGAGTAAGAATTAATTCATAGTTTCTGGGAGTATTGATGAGTTTATGCTATAAATGAAAAAAGTTTCATGCCTATCTCCAAAAGAAGCAAGTAAAGGAAGGAAAAATATAACCGGCAGATATTCAGCAAAACGAATGTTCTGTTTTTAGCTGAACTTTGGAGTTCTTCAGTGCTGGTCCTCAGTAGCCTTGGCGATGCCTTCGTAAAGGGAACGCTGGTAACTGAGTGAGCCAATGGATAATTCAGGGTGACTCTAGACACAGTTTTAGAGTTAAAAAGACCCACATCATCGATTCTTTCATTCCTATCAAGAATCCACACTGGGTCAAAATAAAGATAAATGTGGAGAAACCAATCTCTACACTCATAAAGACATTCATGCAAGTGTTTTCTCTATTTCTGCTTTAATGTAAAAACCAGAGATAGATTCCTCAACAAACTCAGAGTGTAAGAGGTGTCATAGAATATTGCTTCACTTTAAGAGGACATACAGAAACTAGCTTTCATCCAAAAGGAACCGAATGGTTCATACATTTGCCGGGATAAGTATCTATCAATCCTTTTGAGCTATTGTGAAACTGTATCAAAATGGAAAATCTGGCTTAATTTGAAAATTGAGTTTTTGTTTTGATTGATAAAATTACATGATAGAAGTTATTTTGAAGCTAATGTGAGGATGACAGAAAGATGTATATTTCAAACATTTCATGAATGATATTCTTTAATGGAAATAAAGTCCTGTGTTATTGGCAAATCCTGGCTTTTGTAACTCCCCAAAATCTTGGTGCGTTCTAATTCTACCAATTGCATGATCAGAAAATAGAAGAAAAGCTACCTTATGAGGGTTAGTTTTTCGTTCAATGAAGACTTATGTTATATATACAGAGGGCCTATCATGGAGATTTAAAATTGTGTTTTCCTGAGGGATAATATGTGGAATTGCTGAGAGGGAGGTTTTTCTTTTTCCCCATAAAAACATTCTTGTGACTTCAAGATTTTCTTTAGTGGGGAGCTAGTGGCCTTCGTTTCCTCAATGATCATACTAATTGTCAGGTGAAGGGCTGTAACCACACCTAATTCATCTCTTCTCAGAGGGGAAAAGAGTAGGCTTCTCCAGGACCTAGGCATCTCTAAACCCTGCCTAGATTCCTTTTGATCATCTCCAAAGCCTGCTCTTCCCTTGCTCTTGGAGGATTTTTGTCATTTTACATGTACAAATAAATTAACTTCATATAAAATGGTTTGGATTCAGACTCTTTTTTAAAAAAATCTTTTTTTTTAATTAAATGATAGCTGTGTACATTAATGCAGTCATAGGGTACAACGTGCTGGTTTTATATACAATTTGAAATATTTTCATCAAACTGATTAACATAGCCTTCCTGGCATTTTCTAAGTTATTGTGTTAAGACATTTATATTCTAATTTAGTAAGTTTCACATGTACCCTTGTAAGATGCACTGTAGGTGTGGTCCCACCAATCACTCTCCCTCCACCCATTGGATTCAGACTCTTATATGTGCTCTTATTAGAAAACAAAAACAAAAACAAAACAAAACAACTTTTAGTCTTTGGCACTCAATGGTTAAACAGAAAGGGGGATACATACTTAATGGTTACACAGAAACAGAAAGGGGGATACTTTCTGGGCTATGATTGCTTTCTGTTCCTTCATTGAGTCTTCCATTGCCCCTTCTTACCTCTCAACAATTCGTTTCTAATCATAAGAAACAATTGGGAGGATATGGTACTGAAGTAGGAGAGTATTCAGGTATGGACAGAAGCCCAAGAAAATAGTAATGAAATACATTAAAGTGAATGATTAGATTAGAACATAAATGTTTCCTAGAATTTTGGTAATGGTTGAAAATGGACAGCTTCTTTAGCTTAGGCATTTGACTTTACAACTGAGGAGTCTGATGCTCACGTTGGCTGAGTCAGGGAAACAGAGATACTGGGTGTCCATACTCAATATAAAGTTAGATTTCCTGACTTTCTTTCCATTGATAGCAAGTCATCTGGCTTTAAATGAAAATGGGGAACAAATAAAAAAATAGCTCTCACTCTCTTTCCTTCCTTTAATCTACTTTTGAGCAAATGTAACCAGAAGCCAAGGGAATAGGAAACCAGTGATAATATAGGTCCCACAGCTCAAAGGCAGAGAGCGTGTGGGTAAGTGCAGAGACTAAACCTGGTAGAAAAAAAGAAATAACTAGCATGCTATTTTTTTTTCCTTTTAAACTTTTCCTATGGACATAATTTAATTTAAAAAACTTGATTGAATATTATATGTGGTCACTGTTCTTTTTCATACTTATATCATCTTGCAATATGCCAAGGTAATAAAGATATTTTTCTTTAGAAAACCAGGCTGACCTATGCTTTAAGGCAAAGGTCTTACAAAAAACTATAAGACAGAGTGCCATCTATGACATCATTTAATAGATGGAGGGAATAAATACATTTTTCTTGAGAAAACCGTATTGACTTATGCTTTATTCCTGTTGCTCTTACCTAGTTTAAATGTATGTAAGGCAAATAACTACAAGATAAAGTAATACCAGTGACATAAAGAAATAAGGACCACATGTTAGAGTTCAGCTCACTGGACTGATACAAGCAACTTTCACAACTAAAGTGGTTCATTTACTGTTGTCTCTAAAAATAATACTAAGTGTGAGGAATAGTTCTCATACTCTGTAATGAACAACTTGTGTGATCTACAAGTATTTTTATGCTTGAAGAAGTAACCCCCACTACATCACACACACACAAAATCAAATGCTCTACACATAGACAAAAGAAGAATCATTCCTGACCCATGTAGGTGAATGGTTTGCATCATGAATATAATGTTTTATTACCCATGTCATTGTCCTAGGTTGAAAATATTTATAGATGGTCATAAAATTAGCTGTCCTTTTTCAAATATTCAGTCTGTACCATATATGCTGCTGACCTCCAGTGGAGGGCATTACCCTGGTTGACTATTTTATGTATCTTCCATAGAGAACCACTTTGGGGGAGCTGAAATTTACCTCACTTTAATTTTATTGTTTTCACATTTTCACAATTTCATGTCATAAACAAAATTCAAGTTGAGATTTTAACCAGGTTTCATTGCATCCTTCAAAATAGTTTACAGCCAAATATATTTCTTACTTAACATTTTTAAAAACTAAACTCAATGGGCATAACCAATTATACAAAGAAAAACAGAAAAGCTGATTTCTAGGGATTGTGTTAGTAGGAGACTAATTTTACTACTTAACACCTTTACCATCTCTGGAAAATTACCTTCTATGAAGATTTTCATATCATATTTAAATAATAGACACTATTCCCTTAAAAAGTAGTAAAATAATTCAGAATCCTTTTAAAATTTTATCCGTGTTCATCATCCCATGTAGGTAAAGGAGTCTCTATAATAGAAAGAAATATACAAAACACTGTTATATTTCATTTTTAAGTACTGTCTTAGACTTGATCCTTTAGAAATCAAAGCCTGAAGCAAACGTGGCCACTTTTGGGGGACAATTGCAAACGCAGGGTGTTAAGGGTAAAAAGAAATGACATAAAGAAAGATAAGGTGCATTATAGTGCTAAGCTCCCCTTCACAATTGGCAATGAAATAGGCCCTTGTTTAGCAGGCATATTTTCTTTACATGTGCAAGAACTTTTCTTTCCTTGCAAGAACTTTAAGGAGAAATCGTACCTTAGAGGAGAGTATGGAAGAAAAAAAGGAGAAGATATGAATTTCCCCTACATCTCTTGTTTCTCATTGGCCAAGGAATAGTCCACAGAATATAATTCCTTAAATTTCTGGGTTGTGTCGTTCTTTCACTTGGTAACCACTTAGGAAGCTATAGCCTGTGCTCAACAAGGTAGCATATCACCAATGTAAGGAAGTGCCAGGGAGAGAGAGACTCAGAAATCACAGGGCTAGGCAGGTGGGGCTTGATGTGCTGATAAGTGTGAAGCTAGAACTTGGACATCAGCCCGATAGGTGAGCTTGTCAAAGGGAAGCTTCTTTGGAAATGTAGAGTTAAGAGAGAGAATCTGAGAAGGCACACAAAGTTTTTGCATTGGAAAAATAAATTAACAAAAATGATTTGAACTTGATAATGGCTTAAGAGAAAATATTCAAGAAATATTTAATATTTAATGATAATCATATTAGAATTTCATCTGTGCTTGGCTTTTCTATTGGCTTGTGGGTACAAACATATTAGAACAGAGGTTTTTATTTCTCATTTGTTTTTACAATCCCCATATGCTTAGGTTTTATAATATGAGCCCAAATATATGCCTATAGATAGATAGGTAGATTTACGTATCCATATTTAGTTACCAAGATATTTCAGAAAATAGAGGGCCAAAATATACTTTTACAGCTCATAATTATTTAAGGTGGCAATTTGGAAAAGATATTAAAATTTGGTTAAAAACTTGGATAATATTTATAGGGAAAACTAAAGGAGGAGCAGAATACTACAAGGCAGAAAAATTTGGAAATTTAAGGAAGTGAATAAAAGAGGTTCTATGAATCATCTCATTTTACATCATCATGATTCAATATTAGTAAAAAACATGATTTATCTTATTCATTAAAAAATGCACTCAACAACGTTTATGAAATGCCTACTATATTTTATACTCCATATTGGCTCTGAAGACCATAAAATGAGAAAGACTATTCCTAACAGAAGCTTAAAGACTAATAAAAGAAAAAAGCATGTAAATAATACATTATTTATGACAATAACTTTTAGGAAGTTCTTTAATAATGTAAAAGGATTGCACAAGCCAGATTTACATAGCTGCAAAATTACCCCTGACAAACCCCATCTAAAATCATAGCAATGACAAATGGAAAATAAAGTAAAAAATGACTCAGAACATCGACAGCAACTCCAATATACACAATGAAGTAAACAGAATGAAAATATTAGAATAAAATCTGGTACATAGCATCATAGCATTGACATTGCATAATTATAACTTAAGACACTAACATTGCAATTATGTTTAGGATAAATCAAAATTTCCCAACATTGATAGAACTACAAGTGTCTGTATTTACAAGAATCTCACATAGTTTATTAAAGAAAAAAATTAAGTTTTTATAAGCACATGTTGTTTCATTGTTCTTCTCTTTATTGTGCTTTGCGGACATTGCATATCTATCAGAGCCATTTTTCCAACAGCATGTATTCATTTTGAGTTTCCATGATGTTTTGGTAATTCTTGTAGGGTTTAACTTTATTATTATTATATCTGTTATAGTGATATGTCATCAATGAGTTTTGATGTTACTGTTGTAATTGTTTGGGGAAACCACCAATTGAACACATATAAATGGCAAACTTAATTGTTAAAGATTGTAAGTGTTCTCACTGCTCCTCCAAATAGGCATTCCTCTGTCTCTCTACATCCCTGCAGACATCCTTATCTTTGGGGGCATAACAATATTGAAATTAGGCCAGTTAAGAACCCTACAATGGGCTTGGTGCCCATAGCTTGGTTGGTGGTTAGGGCACCAGCCTCAGTGTATTTCGCTGGCACATACACTGAGGCTGGCAGGTTTGAACCTGACTGGGGCCTGCTAAACAACAATGACAACTGCAACAAAAAGCCGGAAGTTGAGATAGGCTGAATGCTACGCTTCTTATACCAAACAGTTACACAAGTTACAAATGCAAAGGAAAAGATTCGGAAAATAATTGAAAGTGCTACTTTAGTGGACATAGAAATGATAAGAAAGCAAAATAACCCGATTGCTGATGTGGAGAAAGTCTGAGCATTCTGATTAGAAGATCAAACCAGCCACAACATTCCCTTAAGCGAAAACCTAATCCAGAGCAAGGCTCTAACTCTCTTCTGTTCTATGAAGGCTGAGAGAGGTGAGGATGTTGTTGAAGAAATGCCTGAAGCTAGCAGAGACTGGTTCATGATGTTTAAGAAAAGAAGTTGTCTCTAACATAAAAGTGCCAGGTAAAGTAGCAAGTGCTGATGTAAACTCTGCAAAAAAGCGCTGCCAGTTATCCAGAAGATATATAGCTAAGGTCACTGATGAAGGTGGCTACCCTAAATAACAGATATTCAATGTGGAAGAAATAGCCTTCTTTTGGAAAAGGGTGCAATCTAGGATGTTTTTCTTTTTTTAGGCAGGATCTTTCTTTGTTGTGCCAGGTACAGTGCAGTGACCTCGTTATAGCTCACTGCAATCTCAATCTCCTGGTCTCAAGTGATCCTCCTGCCTCAGCCTTCCACACTGCTGGGAATACAGATACACACTACCAGGTCCATTTTTTTTTTTTTTTTTTGTGTTTTTGGTAGACATAGGGTCTTGTTATTGCTCAGGCTAATCTTCAACTCCTGACTTCAAGTGATCCTCCCACTCAGCCACTCAGAGTGCTAGGATTACAGATATGGGTCACTGTGCCCAGCTTTATCTAGGACTTTTATAGCTAGATGTGAGAAATCAATCCCTGGCTTCAAAGGACAGGGGACTTTCTTGTCAAGAAATGCATCTAGTGAATAATGCATCTGGTGACTTTAACTTGAAGCCAATCATTTACCATTCCAAACATTTTAGAGCCCTTCAGAATTATACTGCATCCCTATGCCTATGCTTTATAAATGGAACAAGAAAGCCAGCTTGATGAGATAGGTTTACAGCTTGGTTAACTGAATATTTTAAGCCCACTGTTGAGATCGATTAATGAATAAAAAAGATAGATTTCAATTTTTACTGCCAATTGACATTGCATCTAGTTGCTCAAGATCTCTGATGGACAAGTACAAGAAGATTAATACTGTTTTCATGTCTGCTAACAAAACATTCATTCTGCAGATGGTGGGTCGAGGAGTAATTTCAGTCTTATTACTAGAAATACATTTTGTAAGATTATAGTTTCTATGGATAGTTATTCCCTGATGGATTTGGGTGAAGTCAACTGAAAACTTTATGGGTCATGGAGCCCTAATGAGAATAGCCCACATCATAATGTCTCAAAGCTGAGAAGCTGGCACAGATGTGGAGAGAAGAGAACACTCTTATGCTGTTGGTGGAATTCCAAACTAATATAACCTCTTTGGAAAGTGGTATGGAGAATCTGCAAAGAACTCAAAATAGACCTTCCATTTGGTCCAGAAATCCCATTACCAGGCATCTAGTTAGAAGAAAAAAAATATTTTATCATAAAGGCATTTGCACTAGATTGTTTATTGCAGCTCAATTTACCATCATCAAGATGTGGAAACAACCCAAGTGCCCATCAAACCATGAATGGATTAGTAAGCTGTGGTGTATGTATATTGTGGAATACTATTCAGCCATAAAAAGGTGGAGTGGAGACTTTACATCTTTTCTATTAACCTGGATATAGCTGGAGAACATTCTCTTTAGTAAAGTATCTCAGAATGGAAAAGCGATTATCCTTCAATACTAATATGAAGCCAGCAGATGAAATGATGCAAGCTCATGCAAGACAAAACCTGGATTTAATTCAAGTTAGGGGTACAGGGAGGGGAGGAGAAGAGAGGAGGAGGGAGATTGGTGTGCTCCCACCTAATGAGTGCAATGTTGGGGTATATGGCACATCTCCTGGGTGCGGGACACAACTACAACAGGGACCTTTACCTAGAAAATGCAAACATTGTAACCTAATTGTTTGTACCCTTATATTAATCCAAATTTTTTAAAAAAGAGGACCTAATGGAAAGAACTCACCATTCCAGATGAAACATTTGTAATTTCTGGGAGAAGGTCAAAGTATCAACATTAACAAGCGTTTGGAAGGAACTGATTGCATCCTTCATGGATGACTTTAAGGGATTCAAGACTTCAGTAGAAGAAGTCACTGCAGATGTGGTAGAAACAGCAAGAGAGCTAGAATCAGAAGTGAAGCTTGAAGCTGTGACTGAGCAGCTGCAACTTCATGGTAATGAAACTTGAACAGATGAGGAGTTGCTTCTTGTGGATGAACAAAGAAAGGGGTTTCTTAAGATGCAATCTACTTCTAGTGAGGATGCTAGGGGATTTAGAATATTACATAAACTTAATTGATAAAGCAGCAGCAGGGTTTGAGAGGACTGACTCCAACAGTGAAAGAAGTTTCTCCTCTGGAAAAAAAAAAATGCTGCCATGGCAGTGCCTGTGGCTCAAAGGGGTAGGGCTCTGGCCCCATATGCCGGAGGTGGTGGGTTCAGACTCAGTCCTGGCCAAAAACTCTAAAAAGAAAAAAAATGCTGCCAAATAGAATCTCATGCTTCAGAGACATCTTTTCATGAAAGGAAAGTCAATCAACGTGACAAACATTACTGTCGTCTTGTTTTAACAAATTGCCACAGTTGCTTTATTCCTCAGAAATCACCGTCCTAATTACACAGCAGTCATCAATAGTGAGGCAAGATCCTCCATTAGCAGGAGGGTTAAGAGTAGCTGGAAGCTCAGATGATTCTAAGCAGCTTCTAGCAATGACTTTTTTTTTTTTTTTTTTTTTTTTTTTTGCAGTTTTTGGCCGGGGCTGGGTTTGAACCAGCCACCTTGGGCATATGTGGCGAGTGCCCTACTCCTTTGAGCCACAGGCATCACCCAAGCAATGAAATATTTTTATTAACATACATGCATGGCTTTTTTAGACATCACTACACACTTAATAGACTATAGTATAATATAAACATAATCGTTATACATACTGGGAAATCACAATATTTGTGTGACTCACTTTATTGCAATATGTACTTTATTGTGGTGGTCTGGAATGCAACCTGCAATATATCTAGGTTATGTCTATATTTGTAATTAGTTTTTGTATCATGAGATATGAAGTTTCTTGGAGGACATCTTATTTTATATTCTGACTCCTGGGTTTGACAGCAAAAGCTTAACCTAGAGCAAGGAGAAAAGCAGAAGTCCTAAATTATAGTTCCGATAATATGAAACTAAAAAATAAAAACAATATACTTACACTTCTTCATTATTTAAAAATTTAAAGCTGTTTATAAAATTTAATCAAATTAAAAATAAAATATATCTTGAGAATGAAAGGTAAGGGGAAAATAGGGTGGGGAAAACCATTGCAAACAGCTTAAATGATTTATATTAGTATATATTATGCTTGCCAGGAGTGGGGCAAAATTGTGTTTGGAATGTTTGGCAGCTCACAGTGTGTGTATGTGTGTGTGTGTGAGAGAGAGAGGGAGGGAGAGACAGAGATTATAAGCTTTAAATTTTAGAGTTCCTAAGATAAAAACCAACTGTTTTCTGAAGGGATGCATGATTATCCTTGATACCGAAATTTGAGTTTAACCATAAACCTGGTGATATGTTTTTTAATCTGGGTTGGTGGCTTAATACTAAAGAACAAAAGCACACTTATAGCAAGAAAGAAGAACAAAAGTAATGGGACTCAGGTACGTGACTCTCTGATGATCTAGCTTATTTTGGGGATAGATTTGGAATTATCTAATCAATGAATAAATTGCATATCCTTCTTGGTATATCACTGGAATAATGGATTGAATACCTATTAACTCTGTTTCTCTCTGCTGAGGTTTTGAAAGCTTTCTATTTAGTGACAGAGCTTTTAAAGTTAGATTCCTTACCAGGCAGCTGGAATACTTTCAGTCTTTATAAAATAAGCACACAGCCATGTGTTTTTAATAGTCAGTTGAGGTGAGGTTAGGGTAAAAATTAAAGAACTCAGTTAAAGAAAGGTGGAGAGACTCTACGGACAGTGGCATAGACTTAATTGGAAGCACTTTTTTCTTGAGGTGGATGACTTTTTTCCTCAATGAATTTCCAAAGAATATGAAGGGATAGTCATTGTAGTCATAACAAATACCAAGAGAAACAACTGTCTCACAAGTAGATGCAAACTCACACACACGTGGTGGCCCACCTGGGGAATCTTGAGGTTGAAACTATATGTTACTCACACACCTTCTGAGATAAACTAGTGATAAAATCTGCATTTGGGTAATTCATTCAAGTGACCTGGATAAATACAGTGAAAGACATTTTTTAGTTTTATTTGCTGTATCTAAAAAAAAAAATCAGATTTTAAAGATGTTTGTTAAAATATATTTGTCATCATGAGTCAATCATTTGGTCAGTAATGTATCTGTAGCAGTGGTTTTTGATAATATTTAGATTTGTACCACAAATATTCCTAATTCATAATGACAACACTTTTCATCTTTGTAAAATCATGAACATACATATAACGCACATACTAGGCAAAGAACTTGCATCAGAACATCCAACATAGTTTTGAAATATAAGAAACAAGTTTAAAAATGGGGATCAGCGTCCATCCTTTTTTTTTTTTTTTTAGTAAAATAGAAATGTTCTTTTGAAATGCTGTATTGAAAAAAATCCTCAGTATTGCATATCACTCTCCAGCTCTCTGCTTGTTAAAGTTGAGACATCCTTTGTTTGAGGGAGGAAGATACAGAAAAGAAACTAAGAGACCATCGGCAGCTTTGGTTTTTGGGTATAGTTTTTAATACCCAGAACAGGAAAAAACAGTCTTGAAAGTGATTGATTTTGCAGAAGCCAGAACATTTTTATTTATTTCCTACACACTGGAAAGTTAATTGCTGGCCTCCATGCCAGGGAGTGGAGGCACCTGCCATTGGCCAGGAGACTTCATAGTATAGGAGCCCCCTAGTTCAAGTGTGGCTAGGAGATATGGCTTTGCCCTACGAGGTAGCACTGCCATCAGAACTTGAGGACAGCTGAGCTGGAAGGTGCAGTATATGTCCCTTGGGTTATGCCAGGAATGAGGAGTGGTCAGTAACAGAGGTATTGTCCTTGTGGAGCTAGTTGTTCTGAAGAAACAGACCTCATATTACACCTCTCACAATAGCAATATACAAGCTATAGGAGGACAGGCACGGTCAGTGTAAAGCCTTACATCAGTTATACCATGTTAGAAATTGACTCATTCATGCGGATCTGCCCTTCATTACACAGACAGGTCACAATTTCATTGCAGGTTCACTATCACCACATGTAGCCATGGATCTATAGTTAAGTCCATGGAGGTTAAGGTCATAACTGATTTCTGTCCATAGCATCAAAGGACAAAGAAAAGTAAATGAAAGCTGCTAATAATCCTATCCTCTTCACAGCAGATTTCTTTGTAAGGCTATCCACAATGAAAGAAATGATCTTTAGTATAGTATTTCTGTTTAAGGACTAGCCTCTACTTGTATCATCCATTGGTTTGAGAGATTGGCAATTTAACATACACAAACATTTCAGCATTTTATAATTTTCTAACATTTTTTGTATTTGCATAGTTTTTGGATAGGCAGAATATACAGCAGAAATCTCAAAAGGTGTAAGAGGTGTATGGTAATATATAAAATTCCTTCCTTCCTAATTTCTCAGCCATCTTTTTTTTTCTTCTCGTCCAAACACAGCTACTATTACGAGGTTTCTATCTCTTCCTACTCATTTGCCTTTCATATTGACCTAATCTAATCTGGTTTCTGGCTCCATCACTCAATAGAAAAATCATCTTGCTTAAGTCAGTAAGTCACTAACTCCAACAGATGTTCAAAATATGCCTCTTCCTGTACCTTTCAACAGCAATCAATCCTGTTGATTTTGGTCTTCTCGGCAAGCTCATTCTCCTTTTTTATCAGAGGAGCTTTGCAGTCTTAAGGTGACTTCAGCACTTTCAGCCTCCCCTAGGTAAAATCATCCATATCTGTGGCTTCAATTACTATCAGACATAGGTGATTCACATTTTTATCTCCATCCTCAAGTTTATTTGTTTGTTTGTTCTTTTTGAGACGGAGCCTCAAGCTATCCCCCTGGGTAGAGTGCCATGGCATTACAGCTCAAAGCAACCTCCAACTCCTGGGCTCAAACGAGTCTCCTGCCTCTGCCTCCCAAGTAGCTGGGACCACAGGAACCTGCCACAGCGCCCGGCTATTTTTTGGTTGCAGCCGTCATTGTTGTTTGGCGGGTCCGGGCTGGGGATTCGAACCCGCCACCTTAGGTGTATGTGGCTGGCGCCTTAGCTGTTGAGCCACAGGGTCCGAGCCAGCATGTTATTATCTTACAGTGTAAACCAGGTCATGTCCCTCGGCTTCTCATTACAGGGGGCGTGATTCCGCACTTCCTGTCACGCGCAGTTCCTCCTTTACCGACCGTACTTCAGCCACTTTGGCCTCTTTTCAGTTCCTTTCCCATCATTGCACATCCTGTTCCTGCTCCTTAGAATGTTCTTCCCTGGATTCATCACCTGGCAAATGCCTACTCATCTCGATCAGGTTTCGATTCAAGTCACAAAAAGGCAGTCCCTAATTCCTACCTCAATCTAAAATATACGCTTCTTCCCTCCCCCACAGTTTGCTTTCTTCGGAGTCTGAGTCTGGTACTGCATGGTGGACGCCGCAGGTTGCTTCCCCTTTGCAACTAGCCCTGTCATTTTGGTTTAGGTAACTAGCTCCTCCCAGGGAGCCACGTGCATCCCCCTGCCCTTCTACTCCCAGTTCCAGACTTGGGCGTGCTTTGTCCAAAGCAAATCCCGTTCTTCTTGGCCTGTTCTCTATCTTGGA
>CAUYTI010067681.1:0-55179 GCA_963575145.1 Galago senegalensis
AGTTACTTGGGAGGGTGAGGCAAGAGGATTGCTTGGGCTCAGAAGTCTGAGGCTGCTGTGAGCTGTGATGATAGCAGTGCACTCCTGCCTGAGCGTCTGAGCAAGATCCTGCCTCAAAAATAAATAAATAAATAAGTAAATCCTCCAAGGTGGCACTTTTTTTTTTTTTTTTTTGAGACAGAGCCTCAAGCTGTCCCCCTGGGTAGAGGGCCGTGGTACAGCTCACAGCAACCTCCAACTCCTGGGCTCAAGCGAGTCTCCTGCCTCCACCTCCCAAGTAGCTGGGACCACAGGCACCCGCCACAACGCCCAGCTATTTTTTGGTTGCAGCCATCATTGTTGTTTGGTGGGTCCGGGCTGGGGATTTGAACCTGCCATCTTAGGTGTACGTGGCTGGCGCCTCTTGAGCCACAGGCGCTGAGCCCAAGGTGGCACTTTCTTGAGCCTCTTTATTTTATTTTTTTAATTGCTCTTTGAGTTTCTCCCCTAATTTTTTTTCTCCTTACTCAATAATAATTAAACACCTATAAGTGTTTATTAAAAGCTGAGGTATGTATAGAAGCCAAAAAAAAATTAAAATATACTTAATTTACTCATAAAGTTTAGATCTTATTTTCGAAGACATATGAAAAATATAAATAATGATGCCTCACTCCTTGACAATAATAGGAAGCCATTTATCCGACACACAGTATTTGTTCTGTCCCGTGTCAGAAATTCTCATACCTTGTCTCATTTAACTCTCACAACGATCCTGAGAGGTGCGTATTCTCATTCCTCTTTAACAGATACGGAAACTGAGGCTTAGAAACTTGTCCCAGGTTGTCCAGCAGGTGGCAGGCCTGGCTTGTGAAGCCCAGTTCAACGCCTTCTGAAGTCAGGAACATTATGTTCATGACCAGCATTGCTGGGAGTCCACAGACATCTTGTAGCTTATCTTCGGATTCTTCATAGGATGGATTTATAAATGCTTTCTTCCTTCCAAGGACCTTTTAATTTTTTTCTCCTTTTCTTGTTTGGATTCAAGTATAGAGATTTCATTTAATTATGCTCATCACTCACGGCACAAAAACATCATTAATTTGTGCGTGTTCCTGTTGTGGTCATGTTTATTTCCCCTCCTCTAATACCAATCTCTTCTTCATTCCTAGTCCTGCACAGACACCCGCTGGGATGTGTTTGCAACATGCACTTAACCCTGACATGGTCTTGCAAAATACCTCATAGTGTTTTACGTGCTTCTTAATTCATGCGGTGTTGGAGTAAATGTCATGATCATCCTTAGGTTCATCTCACCTGTTGCTTTGGTGGCCACGTCAGGGCTTGTTTTTATGATCGGGTTAGTTAAAGCAAAGAAGCGAAGGGAGGTAGCATTTATGTTTTTCTGAAAATTTCTTTAAACTGCAGGTTAAAGAGTCTGGAACTCCTGGAGTTAAAAATACATATTCTTTGGCATGTATGTTTTTGGAGGTGATGATAAATCCATACTACTGAGGGTTGTCAGATTTAGCAAATAAAAGCACAGGATGCTTGGTTAAAATTGAATTGCAGGTAAAGAATGCATATCTTTTCAACCTAAATATGTCCCATACAATATTTAATATTTAAGACATACTATACTATGAACGTATTTATTGTTTATTTCATACTCATTTTTTTTTTTTTGAGACAAAGTCTCTCTATGTTGCTCTTGGTAGAGTGCTGTGATGTCATAACTCACAGCAACCTCAAACTCTTGGGCTTAAGTGATTCACTTGCCTCAGCCCTCCAGAGTAGCTGGGACTATGCATCCACCACAACGCCTGGCTAGTTTTTTGTTGCAATTGTCATTGTTGTTTACCAGGCCTAGCCAGGGTTCAAACCCACCAGCCCCGATGTAAAACTCAAATTTAACAGGGTGTTCCTATATGATATAGTTTGAGTATTTCCCACCCTTTCCCCTCATAAATCTCATGTTGAAATTTGATCCTCAATGCTGGAGGTCAGGCCTGGTAGGAGGTGTTTGCTTCTTGGAGTGGGTGCCTTCTGAGTAGCTGGGTGCCCTTGGTAATGAGTGAATTTTTCTCTATTAGTTCACTGGAAAGCTGGTTGTTTGAATCCGGCACCTTCTCATCCCTGTCTGGATGGCTCTCTGGTCAGGTGACACACCTGTTTCCCCCTCACCTTCTGTCTTGAGTGGAAGCGCCCTGAAATCCGCACCAGAAGCAGATGCCAGGGCCATGCTTCTCTCACTGAAGAAGAAGAAATAAATCTTAAGCTTCGTAGTGATCTTGAGAAAGCAGCAGGCAGCTGCAGAAGAACTCCTCCTCTCCAGATAAGAATAAACTTTACACTGAGCTAGAACAACCTTGAAAAGCAAAAGTAAAAAGAAAAAGACTCTGTAACTAATAACAATACCCTGGTTTCTAACATCTGTCGCCATAACTATGTAACTGATATTGAGCTGAAGAAAAAAGAAAGGTATAGAAGAGTTTAGAAAAAACTGTTCCCTGGAACTCAGCATTTCATGCCTTGAGGTGCCAGAGTTCTCACCAGCAGTTAAGGATTCCTTCCTCTTTATTGTTGATATAAGTGTCTGTCTGTCTTAATTCTCTATTTCTCTGAAACAGCACAGCCTGCAGAACCATGAGCCAAGTAAACCTCCTTTCTTTATATTGAAGAATTCATTATTTATTATTAATTAATTTATTTCCAATAAATTACCCAGCCTCATGTGTCTCTTTATAGCAACACGAAACAGACTAAGATACAGTACTGTATCTGGTAACTCTAACTACACTTTATTGACATGAATGAAGCTGCACACAGTGACCAGGGGAACTTCCACTGTCAGACAGGCTGAGAGGATCAGTGTCTCCAGGATGGGGGTTGACAGAGTTCGCAGAGGCCGCTTCAGACAGAAAGCTCCATTTGTACTAAACATATTGGAGGATTAAACTGCAAAGCAGGATTATTCACTAGGACTTACGAAGCTGGTTTAGCACAAGCAAATTGTTTGCAGCCTGGAGAGATCAATTAGGACATGAAAGCGTGAAAGTGTAATGCCATTAACTTAGACAATAAAAAGATCCATAGCTTGGTGAAGCCAAACATCAATGCCCTCCCTCAGCTTCCCAATTGCTACTTCTTCTTTCCCTATCACTTTGTCATTTTAATTTTGATTGCCATAATTTATGGGAAGTGAAAATAATGGATATTTATAATGTGAAATTATTTACATACATCATGTTGGGTTTTCACCGTACTTTTCCCAGTTGGCCGAAGTTGATTCTAATAGCTACGTATGATTTTTTGAAGACAATCTGATAATAAAAATCTCTTCTCTCATGAAATAAATTAGTTTATTTTAAAGCTTATCAGGGTTTTTTTTTTAAATATAAACATCATCCATTCCCTCGTGAAAAGGAAAGCTTTTATTTTTTATAGAACAAAAATTGAGAGGGTCTGTCTATTTTTGTTCCAGGGTAATGGAACACATACATCAATGCATAATGAATGACAGCATTTGGGAGGCTCAGGTGTGGAGACCCTGCCTCTCACGTACATTCTTTCACTTACATTGTTACTAAAAATGAGATGTGCTGGCAGAACAAAGAAATAAGAAACTGTAGTATTTGAAAGAACACATCAATATTGATTTATGGTACCAAAACAATGTGGCCTATACGGAATTTCCCCTACTCTTCACCCGTAAATATGACTAACACTCCTAGGTCATTTGCAGCCACCTGTGATTGTGGAGGAATAAAGGCGGGCTAGCTGGAGACTCCAGACTTGAGCAACAATGTGGTCCAGTTCCTGGGGTTAATTCTATTTCCCACATATCTTCCAGTCTAGGAGTATGTTCTGAAACCACCATCAGATGTAGGCAAAATACCCAAGGAAAGCCTCTTTTCTCTGGTCAAAGGACTGTGTTGGGGGAGCCAAGAGACACCTGTTGCACCCCTGAGCTGTGCTCTGGGTGGTTTGCCTACAGTGTTTCAGGGCAGCTGTGGAGACGCTCGTCCCTCACTATGCACTGGGGCACAGGCAGGCTGACCCACTCCTGGTGGTGGCAGCCAAGCCCACGGAGGCTTATCCTTCCCCAGTGCTGCATTCAGTGGTATCAAGAGACCCAAGACTGGTAGAATCTGCCACTCCTATGGAAAGTGTCTCTGTACCTGCAGGTGGCACCAATGGGAACTGGGCAAGAGCCCTGCAGTACCACAAGAATCACATCACCAAGAAAAGCATCACAAGCCTCTGAAAACTAAACTGTCATTATCACTATGTAGCAAAAATAAATAAAAGCTACATTCATGCTAAACCTAAACAGGGCTACAGCCCACTACAAGAAAAATTTTAGATAAAACTAAGTGTCTCCTAATATAATAATGACCAATTACAGCATAGAGTTGAAAATCAATCAACTTATCAAGAACTAGGAAAACCACAGATTGATAAAAAGTATGTACCAGACACACATGCTCATATGTGTTGTGTTGATATAGAAATGAGATGTGCTAGTAGAACAAAGAAATGAAAAACTGTAGTATTTGAAAGAATGCACCGATATTGACTTATGGTACCAAAACAATGTGGCGGATACTGAGTTTCCCCTACTTTTCACCCGTAAATACAACTAACGCTCCTAGGTCAAATGTAACCATGTGGGAATTATTTGACAAGGATTTTAAAGAAGACATCAATAAAAAAAATACTTCAATAAGAAATTATAATTTAGCTTGAGGCAAGTAAAAAAAATTAGAAAATCTCAGCAAAGAAAGAGGAGCTACAAAGCAGAGACCAAATGCAAATTATAGAACTAAAAAATACAATGAAGGAACAAGAAACTAGCTGGATTGATTGAATAATAGAGTGGAGCGAAAAGAGAAAAGATTGAGTGAAACTGAAGGCAGATCCTCCATAGAATTTACTCAATTTGCATGACAAAGAGAAAGTAGATTAAAAAAAAGAATAGCAGTAGAGGTCTGTGGGTCAATAGGAAAGATCTAAGTTTTCTATCATAAGAGTCACAGAGAGAAAGAAATGTAGGACTGAAATGGTATTCAAAGAAATAATGTCTGAACACTTGTCAATTCTGGGGGAAAAGACATCACCCCACAAATTTAAGAAGCTTTCTCATATTCAAAATTTCAAATAATGTCAACTCAAAGACATTCATGCCTAGACACACCAGAATTAAACTTCTGAAAACAGAAAACAACAACAAGAAAAAACTTGAAAACAGAGAAACAACGTACGATTCAACAAGGAATACCAGTTCTAAAGACAGTGGGTTTCTTATCTGAATCACAGAGGTGAGAAAAAAGTGGGCCAACATTATCCAAATATTGAAAGAAAGTGAAAAAAAAACCCAAAACAAAAAACAACACACATCAAACAAGAATCCTCTCTCTGCTTAAATAATCCTTCAAGAATGAAGGGGAAATAGACAGTGTCAGACAAAATCTAACCCAGAGAATACGTTGCTGGCAGGCATACCCTTTAAGAACGGTAATAGAAACCTCTCCAAACAAAAGTAAAAGGGTAGCAGAGAAAAGCACTGACCTCCTGAAAGGAGAGAAAGCACATTACAGATAAACAGAAGTAAGCGGACTGTTCTTCACCTCCTGAGTGCCTTTAATTATGTTTTGGAGTTGAAGCAAAACTTAACACACTATCTAATGTGATGATTGAGGTGTGTAGAGGAGATACTTAATGAAATACTTTATTTATTTTTTCTTTTTTCTTTTGTTTTTATTAAATCATAATAAGGATTTAATACATCATACATCAATACATTTATAGAGTTCAGTGTACTGATTTGATATACAAAGTGAAATGCTTACATTGAACCGATTAGCACATTCATTACAATTATACTCTTTTCTTAATAGTTTTGAAATGTACCATTGCATCATGCACATTAGGTGAGATCCCTGCAAATACCCTCCCTCCTCCCACTTCTCTCTAATCTTCCCTTCTACTTTCTGGACTATAGTTATGTTGTACCTTCCGTATGAATGTGTAGGTGATTATATATTGATTTCATGGTAGTACTGAGTACATTGAGTAATTTTTCCTCCATTCTTGAGATACTTTACTAAGAAGAAGATGTTCCAGCTCCATCCAGGTAAACCATAAAAGATGCAAAGTCTCCATCCTTTTTATGGATGCATAGTATTCCATGGATTAATGAATTGTGTTATATGTACACCATGGAATACTATAAAGTTATATTTTAGAAGTGAGGAGAGCAAAGGGACAAAAATGGAAGGAAGGTTTCTATGCTTCAGTCACAGTGATACCATGTCACTTACCCAGCATGCTGTGATAAGTAATGTGTGCATACGTGTGTGTATGTGTTTCCTATTGTATGTTAACATGGGGACCTTGGAAACAGGCCCCACAAAACACACATTGGCTGATGTTTGTGACCAGGTAAGAACTTTTCATGAGTTACAAACATGGAAAGAACTTGACTTTCTACTTTTAGTTATTCTTTTATACTTCCGTGAGCCCTTTTCAAGACTCAGCTTCTTTTTTTTCAGGCCCCAAATTTGTAGACTGTGTTTACCACAGTAGATTAAAGAAGTCATTCTGTTTATGGAAAATAATTGGTAACTGAAAATAAGAAACTTCTAACAGTTTTCATCATAGTCTGAGACTGTATTGTGAATCTGTGTCATTCCAATCTACTCGTTAGTGAAAGATGATTTTGCATGTCTTTGAAGTAAAATACCTTTTATCTCTGGAGGCTAATTGAAAGACTACCAGAGTAAAAAGTGTCAAACGTGGAGCTGGTAGGTTCTGCGAATGGAACTCGAAGATGAATTTGAAGTGTGTTACTGACAACATCAAGTAACGTACTTTCATCAAGAGGAGAAAATCAAGGAAGCAGCCGATATCTTGAAGCAAATCTATTTCTCCCAAATGGTAGTAAATCAGGTCACTAGGATAAAGCTGAAAGAGATATTGTTCTATTTTTTTTCTTTCTCATATCCAAAAAATATTGAGGGACTGTCTATTTCCACTAGCACTAAACAGTGTCTTTACCATGTCTATTCTCGAATTGTATTATTACAGACAATTATATCCTGTAATATCTTTGATGTCAAGTTCAGAGGCTTCTTTGGGCCAGTGATTTATACAACCAAAGACAATGATTCCACAAACCTGACTTCATGGCTGGCTTAACTTGCTCTGAAATCATAATGATATGGGCTTATATTGTTTACATTGCTTCCTAAATGGCATTTTACCCTTTAGCTGGGCCAACTTTATCATTAAAATATCCAGGCATGTTCATATTAGCTTTGTGTTAAAAACAAACTGAATAAAATAACTTTTAAAATAAATATCTTTCTTTAGAAGAAGATCACCACATAAGGTGGCACCCTTAGCTCAATTGGTAGGGCACCAGCCACATAAACTGGGGCTTGCAGGTTCGAGCCCCACCTGGGCCTGCTAAACAACAATGACAACTGCAACCAAAAAATAGCCAGGCATCATGGCAGGCACCTATCGTCCCAGCTACTCAGGAGGCTGAGGCAAGAGAATCACTTAAGCCCAAGAGTTTGAGGTTGCTGTGAGCTGTGACGCTAGGGCAGTCTACTGAGGGCAACATAGTGAGGCTCCGTCTCAAAAAAAAAAAAAAAAGATCACCACATTTTTTTGTTTAGTTTTGGTCTTTTCATACCTTTATTTTTCTATACTTTTGCCCAAATGCCCACTGAATTTCCATGTGAACATAGATAATTAAGGAAGTTTAGAAGTAATGGTTTGTTCGTTACAGTTTTGTTGAGATACAAGTCACACACCATGGTAGTCATCGTGTAAAAGTACACAATTCAATGTTTTTAATTATATTCAGGGAGTTGTACAACCACCACTTCTAATTCTAGACCATTTCATCACCCAAACAGGGAACCCTGCACTCATAAACAGTCACTCTCCTGAGCTGCTACCAACCACTAAGCTGTTCTCTGTCCCTACAGATGTCCCTATTCTGGACACTTAATATAAATGCAATCATAATAAATGAAATCACACAGCGGGTGGCCTTTTGTGTCTGCCTTCTTTCAATTAGCAGAATGTTTTCAAGATACATTCCCATGATCTGCTGCAACATCATTGCATAGCCGCATGCAAATTATATTCATTAAGTGAAAACGTATTTCAGCTTCAGTACCGTGACCACAGCTGATGTGAAGTTGGGAGGACCTGCCGCCTTCCACCAGCACATCATTATGTAGTATTTTCACCACACAGACGCATCAGTCACCAGCAACCTCAAGAGCATAGGCGGTGATATGATCTACTAAAAATTAGTAGGAAGTAAGAAATCTTGAGTATCTGTTACTTTTTAAGTATAATTTACATAATTGTAAGTCCGTAACTTTTCATAATTGCTGGGTTTCAGGACTAGCTCACAGATTTTCTGGGAATGTCATGATCGATGCTCCTGAATTGAAAGGAGAAAGCAGGACTGGAGTGCAGAGCCTCCCACTTCAGAGGCTGGTCACTAACCTCTGGTAACGTACTTCCTAAAACTGGCCACATGGTTTCCACACTTAAGTCATGGTGCTCCGGGCACTCTTGGATTTGCACGTTTCCTCAGCTTGCGGTGCTCACTACCTGCCCACTGGGGCAGGCAGATCCTTCTCTGGTCATTCTTCTTCTCTGACCACTAAGCACTGCCAGGGACATGGACCCTTCTAGAAGAGATGCTATCTACACAATCTCTCACAATCCATTCCAGTTACATTATTCTTTATGCAACTTCAGGAGAGAAAAACTTTTTCATAATTTCAGTTTACATGTTAATACTACCAGCAAATTTAATTACTATGTTAAATCCGATTTATAAATTTTATATATTTATGTATTATGTAAAATTATATGGCATATAATATTAATATATATATAAATATATACCATAGTATGCATAACTCACCCTATGTTAAGTCCCATGTATTAAATTATATGGTCCTTACTTCATTCTAAATACTGTAGTTTGCATATATTGGCTTATGTAATTGATGTTAGAATTCCATCGGAAAAGTAGTTTTCCTTCATTTTCCATGTGAGGAAACAGAGGCTGAGACAGTTAGATAACATGGCCAAGTTCCCCGGGATGTAAGGCTCGGAAGCTGCAGGAAAGGTCCAAACTCTATGAGTCTCTTGTGTGCCATGTCCCGGCTTGTGATGGGGACACGGTGAGTCCTAGAAGTGTCATACCTGGTTAAATGAAGTCATGGGCCAGTGTTTTACGTTAGTAGGTGAATTTTCTTAGGGTCTTAGCTAAGTTTTTTTTATGCCTTTGTGTTTATGGCCATGAATAGAGTTGTTATTTTAAGAATATATGGGTGGCTTGGCATCCATAGCTCAGTGAGTAAGGGTGCCGGCCACAAACACCAAAGCTGGTGGGTTCGAGCCTGGCCCAGGCCTGCTAAGCAGCAATGACGGCTGCAAACAAAAAGTAGCCGGGTGTTGTGGCAGGAGCCAGTAGTCCTAGCAACTTGGGAGGCTGAGGCAAGAGAATCGCTTGAGCCCAAGAGTTTGAGTTTGCTGTGGGCGACATAGTGAGACTCTGTCTCCAACAAAAAATAAAATAAAAAAATATATTGGAACAAATCTTGATTATTTTTTCCCTCAGGTAGATCTTGGGTTTTATTGATTCTCATCTAAGATGTTTACATAAAACATTATTATAGATTTTATTCCGGCAAACGTGGGGGTGCGTTTTATTTTCTGTGTGTCTTTTTCTCAAACATCATCTTTCTTCTTTCTTTCCCTTTTACTCTATTCATCTTTTATCTTTTTAGCTTTTTAGTCTCATTTTCTTTCTACTTCAATAAGAGGATATATTTTAAAATACCCAAAGCATTAATTCTGCCCACCTGTTTATGCTCAATCCTCTACCAGCTTAAGTATCCACTTCAAAACACAACTCTACATGATATAGACTCTCAGCCAAGGTCTGTGAGTGTCTCATGATGAGAAATTATGTGGCCTCTGAGGGCCAGCACAGCATCTTTACTCTGGATGATGTTGAAAAAAAAAAAGCTATCAAAAAAATAGGCTTCTCTAGAAGAAATTTATAAAATTTCTCATATTTCTGAGTACCTTAAAAAGTTAGCTTTCAACATATAAAGATCTCTGCAACACAGTAATTAAAACACAAGCCGTAAGGACAAATCTTGGTTTATCACATTTTGGTGTCTGACCGCAGGAAGCACCCAGGTCACCGTCACAGGAGATGTGTGTTGCCACCAACTTAGCACACTCCGTGAGACATTCACTGGTAGTGAGACCGTCTTTAGAGCCAGTCACAGAAGCAGAGACGTGCATGTTAAATGACAGTACTGATCACACCTTTTCAATTTTGATTTGGACAGCTTTCTGTTAAAATAATTTCCTTTAACTAGGGTCACCCGATGCATTGAATCATCAATCGATAGACCAAAAAAAAAAAAATAATGTCCTTGTGAAAAGTCTACTTCCATATTTACTAATCATTGTGTCTTCAAAATTTCATGGTCTCTTCTGTTACTGGGAAGACGGGGAAGAATGGCGTGTCACAGAAACATCAGGAAAAGAGAAACACATGACTTTCCCAACAGCTTTTCGAAAGTTCTGATTCGTACTGAAATCATAATGACAACAGCCAGGATGCATCAAAGGCAGTCTTTGGAGAAATGTAGGGGGTTTGGTTTTGTTTGTTTTTGCTGTTCTCTACAGCTCAGTCACTTGGCCAGAACACCCATGGACACCAACTGTCCCCAGTCATCTCAGTGGGAGGAAGCTTGTGGGAAGCCCCTGGGTAGAAGAAAGCCCAAGTTGTGCAAAGATTTTTTATAATAAGTAAGGCCAATGGTTTATCTGTGGCCTCATACAGTGTACTCAGAGTGCATTTAAACATAATAAGGGAACCATAATATGCTAGTCAATTTCTGTCTATTTAAAAAATCATGTGCAATTAATCCCGTCTAAAGACTTCCTCTGGCTTTTTAACTCTCAGTGCAATGTTTTGCACTGGTGGCTCACCAGGGGATCTTCCTCTTACTGTACTTCCCCAGGGAACGTGTTATTTGGAAATTTCTACCTGCTGTTGTTGAACCTTTGTTCCTTCCAGCCCTTTGTGAAAATCAATGACTAATGAGAATTTACAGATGAAGGACTGGTTTTCCTTTTGATGTAAAGAGAGCAGTGGGGAAAACACACATTTCTACTACCTGCTAGGTGTGAATCTGTCGGCTTTGCGGGAAATTACACAGAGGAGGCTTATAAGGAGAAAGCAAAGACAGGGGGTGGGCAGCCTTGTGGCTAACAAGTGAAGTCAGGCCACTTGCATGGCGTTGAAGATACATAATAAAATCACTGAGCCCTGACACAAGTTAGTTATCACAGACTCAAGGGTATAAGTTCTTCTTTAAAGGTTTGGTATGTAAATGTTTTGACACAATGACTATACAAATGACATGAAATTTATGTGAACCAGGTTGATGAAAGTATGTCAAAATGTATATGAAAACACTACACTGTACCCTATGTTTGCATTAATGTATACAGCTATCATTTAATAAAAAAAAAGGGTATAAACAACCTCCTCTCCCAAACATAGTCTCCTCCATCAGTGAAAGGCCATGTGGCCACACGAGTTTCCTTACTGAACAGCTGACTAAGCCTGCTAGCCTCTGCCTTCAGTCTAATATCCAGCTCAGCCTACAGGCCACGGCTGTTCATACTCTGAGGTGTTCTAGGACTAAGGGAGGAGAGGAAGAAGGTAACTAGGTCTTAAGGACTCGTGTCCTTTTTTCAATATAAATGAAAAAGTCAGTATGTCTGGCCATAAAAATAAAAGCAATAGAAGTGAATGAATGTCACAAAAATTCTAGTCAGATGGCTGGGCATGGTAGCTCATGCCTGTAATCCTAGCACTCTAGGAGGCCAAGGTGGGTGGATTGCTTGTGCTCACGGGTTCCAGACCAGCCTGAGTAAGAGTGAGACCCTGTTTCTGCCAAAAATAGAAAGACTGAGGCAAGAGGATCACTTAAGCCCAAGTTGGAGGTTGCTGTGAGCTATGACAGCACAGCACTCTACCCAGGGCAACAGCTTGAGACTTTATCTCAAAAAAAAAAAAATCTAATTAGACAGTTGGGCACAGTAGCTCACACCTATAATCCTAGCACTCTGGGAGGCCAAGGCAGGTGGATCACTGACCTCAGGAGTTTGAGACAGCCTGAGAAAAAATGAGGTCCAGACTCTACTACAAATAGTAAACATAGTAAGGCATTATGGTTGGATCCTGTAGTTCCAGTTACTTGGAAGGCTGAGGCAACTGGATGGCTTAAGCCCAAGAGTTTGAGGTTTTTATGAGCTATGATGCCATGGCATTCTACCCAGGGCGACTGTCTCAAAAAAACAAAAAACAATTCTAGTTAGATAGTAGTCCCTGAGCATACATGGGCTCTTCCTTTGTTACAAAAGGGGGGGTAAAAAAGTTTACAAATATACCTTCACCAAATAGATCCCTTGCTTCTGACAACCAGACAGACAGAAGAAGAATTATAATTACTCACTAGATAATGAAATGTAATTATACGTTTACAATCATCTCTCATTCCAGAGGACACACATGTCGTTTACCTGGGGGTCACCTGTACAGTCTAATAGCTTCTCTTTTTTGATGAGAAGGTATCCGATGGTACCCTAGTGTGGGTGAAGGGGCTTGTTTAAGATTTACGGAAGATGAGACCACATGATGCTGAACTACAGGTTGAGGATTATTCTGCTGTATTCCATCACCTTTATAAACACCAAGAAATTTAGGAATTCTTAAGTGTGGTATGCAGAATACTAACTCCTGGGAGCATACAGCCCCACCTGCACTGGTACACCCGCTGAGCACCTCAGGGAAAAAGGGGATATTGAATTATAAAACAGCTATGGGGCTTGTTCCTTTGGAGCTTAAAACTTTATGACTTGGGCTTCTTCCATAACCTGGCAATTATGAATTGGGCTGCAATAAACATTCTGATACAAATGTCTTTGTTGTAATGCGATTTTTGGTCATCTGGAAATAAGTAGAGCTTTATCAACGGTCCTGACCTTTGTTTCCCACTTTGCAGTGCTATGAGCCTGGCACTGATCCTGAAGGTGACTTTGAAGCTAGACAGTGATGCCCTCTGCCCCATCCCAGCTGCCTAGGCTCAGCCTTGACCCCTCCCTGATAAATCCAGCAGCAGCAGAGTCCCAGCCTATAGGCGTATCAAGTGACCTCCCCACTGCAGAGTCACTAGGCCCATTAAACAGCTGATTTAGGGGCCTGACATGTAGATTAGTTATCAATTTCAGGCCTTCTCACTGACTCGGACTGTGCACTTGAATCACCTTCCCCTCAGAGAGACCTGGGTGTTCAGTCTTGTCAATTACCCAGAGGCCATGACACCTGCCCCAGGCCTGTCCCCTTACACCTGGGGCATGGGGGCCAGACGTGGACTGGGGCAGGCCAGCCATGGGCTCTCCCAGCTCCTTGTCCATATCGCCCTCCTCAGGGTCATGGCTGGGAAGTCAACTATGGAGCCAGAAACCTTGGGTCCAAACCCCAGGATGTGTGACCTTGGACAAGAACCTTAACCTTGTCTGAGAGTGGAAATGCATCAGCTACTGTCACCATTACCAACAGCCTCTCCCCTGATCTCCCAGCCCAGCCCAGCCCAGCCCATCTCTTCCTGCACCTCGCTCCTGGACACCTGTGCCCTCAGCCCCATGGGCACCTGCTCACAGAGGCTTCTGGCTGAGGCTCCAGGCATGGTTGTGCTTCTCAGGGGCCTCTGGAAACCTGACCAGCCCTCAAACCCCACAGGGCTGTGTCCTAGGGAGAGCAGCTTGGTTATCTACAGGGGTGAAGGGCCTGACAGTTAACTCCCATGCTGAGTAATTCCCTCGTCACTGCCATCTGTGAACGAGGAAACCAGAGCTGCTGAGCACCCACCACATACCAGGTGAATTTCAGGAAGGAAAAGCAGGCTCCATGTGGCACACCTGCTACGTTCCAGGCCCCATCACAGGCACACCTGTGGCCTGTTTATAACCTTCCACTGCACAGATGGAAAGAAGAAGCCGTGGGGCAGGGCAGGAGTTTGGGCCCTGCTTTGCTGCTCAGCCCCAGGACATGAGCTTGCCCTGCTCCACACTCTGCTAGGCCTCTTTGGCCCCTCCTGAGCTAGCCCTGTTTGGGCCCCAGAGTTCTTGCTGGACAGACGCATGTCCCATGCTCTGAAGAAGACCCAGTGGACCCACAGTCAGTGTCTTCCTACAACTACAGTGTTTGCTTTGTCCCTACACCAAGTCCTTTGAAGGGAAAGAAACGAGAAACATCCTTCAGCCACCTAATTTCTGGTGGCTCTGAAATCTTCCTCTTGTTATCCCCACAGGGTACGTTCATCAGGGACCTCACGGGATAAGGGAGGATGCCATAATGTCCCTCACCTCTACATCCATGGAGCCAAGACACCACACAGTGCCTAGTCCAGCAGGAGGCCCAGGTCACAGGCCTGATCTCAGGAGACCACACAGTGTCCCCAGGAGCCTCAGGAGGCCTGCAACCAGCCGCACAGTCAGGCCACCCTGCAGTGCCCCTGCCCCTCGCAGCCTAGAGGCCCAAAGCTCTTTCAAGCTGCATTTTCTGAAAGCTGAGGTTCTACTGAGAGCCTCAAGGCACATGGCCACTTATAGAAAGAGTGGGTTTCCACCTCAGGAGGGTAGAGGGAGTGACTCTGTGAAGCTTATGATCCTAGTAGAGGAGGAAGAGGGGTGGCCTCCAACAGTAAGCATTTGCTCAGCACCTGCTACTGTATGCGGGCTCTGGGCTGGGTGTTTGGCTCTCCCAAAACACAAATGTCATGAAAGGAACCTCATTCTCAGTACCCTGACCCCATGGCAGGTCCCCAGGTATTTGGTGACTTTCTGTGTTGCTACTGGGCTGTGAGCTCTGGGCCAGGGTGTCATCTGTCTTGTCCCAGCTGCAGCCCCCGTAACAGCACCTGGCACATGTGAAGGTGCTCAGTAAACACCAGTGGGAAGAGGGAAAGGAGGGAACTGTGGATGGCGTGAGCTCTGCTCAAAGAAGAGTGACTAGGGGAGGACACAGTGACACACAGCAGAAGGACAGAGGGCCAGGGCCCTGAGCCGCAGTCTGAGGAACTCAGGGACACATCTGTTGCTACAAACCCCTGAGGCTGCATCAGAGACACAGGATGAGACTCTCAAACTTCAGAGGGAGTCAGGAGTGGCAGTGGCCACAGGAGGGGAACTGTCTCATGGTGTCACTACTCAAGGACATCTACCTACCACTCTGACCACTTCCTTCCCCTACACCACCAGTCATCCATGGCTCCCCAGCACCAGTCTGATAAAGTGTAAATTCAAGTCCTCTGTGATCCTCCCCCCACCTTCCCTGCACTCCCCTTGTCCCACAGTCCCCAGGCTTCAGGCCCAGCCAGACCATCCCCTGCCCCTAGCCCACTGCTCTCTTCATGCTTCCCTGCCCTGCCCCCCCCCACCTCCTGGAACATAACTCCCCTTCCAGGCTCAGCTCAAGGGTCACCTCCTCCGTGAAGCCTTCTCTAATTCCCTGGGGGCTGACTCATCTTGTCCCTCCTCTGTTCTCACAACACCCTATGTCCCTCTGAGAGAGCTGGTTTCAGCCTCACCACTTGACCATGAGATACTTGAGGCAACAGCAAATTTTATTCTTCTCTGCCTGTTGCCTGGTACATGGCCTGGCACATAGTAGGCCATCAGGATGGGAGCATGAATGAGTAAATAAACAAATGACTATTACTGGCCTCCATGCACTTAGGGTCCACTGTGTACCAGGCACCATTTCATTTACTCCTCCATACAATTTCTGTGGTACATGCTGACATATGCCCATATTATGGATGGGGAAACTGAGGCTCAGGGAGATTGGGTTACTTGCCCAGGATCATGCAGGGCTCAAGCTAAGGCAGCAGCACCGTCTCTGCTCACCTCCCTCTGATGCCTCTTTGGTCCCTCACGAGCTGAGTCTGAGTCTCACAGCCACATCTGGGGCATCCCTCCCCATCCTGCACTCACTGGGGGCCCATGATGGCTGCTTGGGCTGAAAGTCATGTCACAGACAGGCAGCCTCAGCTCCGGATCAACGAAGGGCCCACTGAGAGCCTGTGCCCAGCGGACCTCCCAGACCTCACTCAAAGGCCCCACCCTCTTCATCAGTACAGACTGCGCATGCCCACACAGACACTGGCAGGTCCCTCTCCTCAGTCCCAGGAATGTGACAATCATGGGGACACAGTGACATAGGCCAGAGCATCGGGATCAGGTGTGTATCGCTAAAGAGCAAGGGTCAGGGAGCCATTCAAATCCTAGAGATGCCGGGGAGGGGAGGAGAGGAAAAAACTCAGACAAAAAGCAGGAGGAGCAAAGAGGAAATAGAGATATGCCAGGGAGATCAATCCACCACCCAGACATGAAAGAAATACGTTCAATTATATTTTATTGTGTTTCATTTGAATGTACACGTCGTACTTAGCTGCTGGCAAGCCTCAGATTACCCGGAGAGAAAACACAATGAAAGACAAGAGAATTAAAAACACAGACAAAAATGCTCCTGCAATCGGAATCCCTAAGAGAGAGAAACAAAAGCCAGACTCGAGACAGAGAGACCCTCCCAGCACTGTCACCAGTTACCCACACACATGCCACCCTGGTCTGGGTTGTCCTGATTGGCCAGAGTCAAGAAAAGACCCAGGCCAGAGTCAAGAGTTCCAGGTTGTAGTCTTGAACCTGTCCCAATGGGCTGTGTGATTTAAGGAAGCCACTTCCCTTCTCTGAGCCTCGTTTCCCGGGAGAGAAATGAGATGCCTGGACTAGGTGCCCCTAACCACTGTGAGGGGTGCAAAGCAAGAAGAAACCACATGACTGCCCCTGGGAGTTGTGATCTCCCCAACAGAGAGCCTTGTGTCCTGTGTGGATCATGTGTCAAAGGGCATCTGATGAATGGGGCAGCCCTGCTGGGGGCATGGGTGTCTCAGTGCCTTCTACCTCCCTCCTAGCCCCTCTGTCTTCCCCAGGAGCCCAGCTTCTATGCAAGCTCTGCCCATCACCTGTCCAAACCACTCTGAGAAGAGCCCTGGGCATCCCCTCTCTGCAGCAGGATTGACTGAGGAAGGGGAGGGACTGGCTCCCCCAGGGCAGTGTCTGTCTCCCATTTGCAAGAAAATGGGTATCAAATGGGCCCTAAGAATCACCAAGGAGAGAGGATTTGGGAGGGAAAGAGGGAGCTTCCTGGAGCTGCTAGAATCCTGGCCAGGGATTTTGCAGTGATTCTCCAGAAAGCCATGAACCATGGGGATGGGGAAAGTGGGTGAGGCATGAGACAGAGACGCTAAGGTCCTGCTGCTGCTGCTGCAGCTCTGTGTGTGTGTGTGTGTGTGTGTGTGTGTGTGTGTGTGTGTGTGTGTGAGAGAGAGAGAGAGAGAGAGAGAGAGAGGAAAAGAGAGAGAGATGTAGGAAGAGAGAATGAAGGAGAAAAAGGAGGAGAGAGAGAGAGAGAGAATACAAGGAAAAGGGCAGGCTCAAGCCCATTTTCTGAAAAGCCCTGACACCAGCAATGAAGCTTCCTCAGCTGCCAGGGGCAGGAGGGAGGAAGGCTCCAGGCAGGGTCTGGGAGCACAGCCAGGAGCTGAACACAGCCATGGATGGAATCTCCCCAAATCAGGCCTCAGTAAAAACACACTAGCAGCACACAAAACTCCAAAACCTCTTTGGAGCTTATATTTAAAGCTCTCCACAAATGGCAAACCCAACATTTATTGAGCACTTGCTATGTGCAAGGTGGGTGTGACCAAGCCAGCGTCTCAGTCTCCCATCTCCTACACCTGGGGTCCTTAGCTTCCTGAGGCTGCCCCTCCAGCAAGAGCAGGGTGCTGCCTCCTGCTGCGTATCCTCTGGGCCCTGCAAGACCCCCTCTGCCCTGTGTGCCCTGGCAGATGGTCCAGAGGACTCAGGAGGGGGCAGGTCTGGTGAGGACCTCAGGCTCTTCCACCATACTGCACAATGGGGCTTCTAATTTTCCCCATCAAAAACAGTATGTATTCTTTTGAAGTGAAGGGGAAAAGCCACTACATTTCAGAGAACTACAATTTCACCTAAAGGAAAAAGTGTCACTTAATATATGTCATTTTTTAAATTTAAATCACAATTTCCTTGTATTTTCCCAATTCCAGAAGCAGTCAACTGCTAAGACCTGAACTTCAGCAGAGGAGGGAGGCACGAGCTGGTGAGATGGCAGTCAGTCTATGCATCAAACCTGGCGTGTGTTTGCAGGAGAGGCAGGCATGGGAAGAGGGAAGAGGTCAAGCTCCCTGCAGGGCAACTTGCTTCTGTTTGGGACCTCAGCTCTGTGCCTGTGTGCACACTGACCCAGGGGCTCTATGGTCCAGGGTCTGCACGCCTGGACAGATGCTTTAGGGAAACCCAGCAGTCTTGTACTCCGGTCCCAGCTCTGCCATTGCCCAGCTGGGGGAGCTTGGTCATGAATGAGACCAAGCCCTCTGAGCCTCAGTTATTCATCTTTAAAACAGGCACCATAATAGTGTCCACCTCCCTCTCTTGGGAGGGTTAAATGAGATAATGCCTGACAAGCCCTGAGACAGGTCCTGGCATCTACAAACATACTGCCTTTTAATTCTTCATTGCCTTGGGATATTTTTTATATTTTCATATTTCTAAAACTGTGAAATATCAGAAGAATGAATAGATAAGCTACAGACAGAGAAAATATTTGCAAAAGGCACACAGTCCTCATAAAGGACTAGTATCCAAAATATACAGAGAACTCTCAAAGCTCAACAGTAAAGAAACAAATAACCCATTTTAAAAAATTGACCAAAGAGCTCAACAGACACATCCCCAAAGGAGATATACAGAGGGCAAATGATCATATGAAAACATGTTCCACATCATATACCATCAGGGAAATGCAAATTGAAACAATGAGATACGCGAGGCATCTATTAGCATGGCCAAAGGCTGGAACACACTGAATGCTTGCAAAAATGTGGAGCAAAAGGAACTCTCACTAACTGCTGGTGAGAATGCAAAATGAAAAGCAGTTTTGGCTGTTTCCCTCAAAACTAAACATACTCTTAAAATCCAGTAATCGTGCGTCTCGGTATCTACTCAAAGAAGTTGAAAACTTGCATTCACACAAAAGCCTGCACATAGATGTTTACACCAGCTCTTTTCATAATTGCCAGTACTCAGAAGCAACTGAGATACCCTTCAGTAGGTGAATAAGCAAATGAACCATGGTACATCCAGACAATGGAATATCATCCCTGCTAAAAAATAAAAAATAAAGAAGAAGAAGAAGAAAGAAAATGAGCTCTCAAGCCAAGAAAGACGTGCATACTATCACGTGAAGGAAGCCAGTCTGTAAAGGCTGTGTACTGATGATCCAACAATATAACATTCTAGAAAAGGCAAAACTATGTAGATGGTGACAAGATCAGCGGTTGCCAGGGATTGGGGCAGAAGGAAAGATAAGCAAGGTGAGGCATAGGGGATTTTTAGGGCAATGAAACTACTCTGGATGACTCTATCATGGTGGATATGTCTTTACACATTTGTCCAAACCCATAGACTGTACATCAAGAGTGAGCCCTGCTGCGAATGGGCGATAATGATGAGTCAATGTAGGTTCATCAGTGGTAACAAATGTACCACTGTGGTGCAGGATGGTGATCATTTTGGAGGCTATTCATGGGGGGGGGGGCAGGGAGCATATGGAATATCTCTATATCTTCTGTTCATCTGTTCACTTTTTCTGTGAACCTAAAAAACAAATAAGTCTATTTTTTTAAAAACTGGGGAATATTTCTTATAATCGAAAAGTACATTTCATGTGTTCATGTCTCTTGTTCACCAAAAAGCTATTACAAAATTGATCCATGATGTTTAGAGCTGCAGGATCTGTGACTTAAGGAGATGTGATGTTTTTCAGGAAGAACTTGAGTGAGTGGCACTCCTATGGCTCACAGGTAGACACAGACTTGTAGGAACAGATCTCAGGGCCAGAGACTAATAAAGATTTGAGATATTTATTTTGTTCAGTCCTGCAAAAAGGGGAGCCCAGGTGGAGTAACAGGGTCTGGATTTACCTTCCCACTTGAACTGACCAAACAATCAAACAAACCAAATAAATAAGATAATAGTTTTCAAGACACTGAGCTGCAATCAATGAACAGTGGTCCCTGAAAGACAGGGACCTAGTGATGTGGGCCCAGGGTGCTCCAGCTTACACCATTGAGCATTTCACAGTACAGGGAGGGAGAACCAGATAGAGCCAGCAGGCATCATGAATCAGAGATGGCGCTGTAAGGTTAGGGGGAATAAGACAGCTGGACTTATTCTCTCCTCCTATAGAGGAGATAGCTGCACAGAGGGAGAGCTCTGGGATCTACAGAGCATCCTTCTTGAATATTCCCCTGAGTATTAATCATCATATATGCATGAAGAAAATATCTGAGACTGGGGTAGAATAATTTAAGAGAACAGGAAGGAGCAGGGCCCTGTGTTTTCACTGGGCTGGGAATAGAGTTCTTCCTATTACCTAGCCTGAAAAAATATCCTGATTTACCAGGCATTAGGTAGAATACTCAGAAGAATTGTGCCTCAGGAGTGGGGAAAATTAGCCCTGGGCTAAATTCTTCTCTGGTGCCACCTAACAATCCTAAAAAGAAAGATCAGAAAGGCTCAAACTGTTTCCAGGCAACTTAACTAGGTCCCAGAACAAAAATATCCTCCCAGCTACAAGGTAAAACTGAGAATGTCTAACATCCAATTAAAGATTGCAGGCATACTATGCAGGAAAATATGACCCATAATGAGGAGGAAAAATTGATCAATTAAAACCAACTCTGAACTAACAGAGATGTCAGAATTTGCAGACAAGGATGTTAAAACTGCTACCAATATTTTATACCTTATGTTCAAAAATTATGCAGAGACATGGAAAGTATAAAAAAGAGCCACATCAAAATTCTGGAGACGAAAACTACAGTGTCTGAGATGAAAAGTATACTGGATGAGATGAATAGTAGATTAGAATTTGGTAAAACAAAAAAAATTAATGATCTTGAAAGCAAAGCAATAGAAACTATTCAAGAATTTCGTGGCTGAGTGTGGCGGCACACACCTGTAAACCCAGCATTGTGGGAGGCCAAGGAGGGTGGAGTGCTTGAACTAAGGAGTTTGAGACCAGCCTGAGCAAGAGCAAGACCTCATCTCTACTAAAAATAGAAAAACTAAGGCAAAAAAAAAAAATCCCTTGAGCCCAAGAGCTTGAGGTTGCTGTGAGCTTTGATGACACCATGGCACTATATCCAGAGCAACAGAGTGAGATTCCATCTGAAAAAAAAAAAATTGTTTTTGCAAAGATGAGAAGGGCTTCGGTGAGCTATACTGTAATTTCAAGCAAGCTTATATACGGGTAATTCAGATCCTCAAAAAAAGGAGAAGAGAAAGGGACTGGGAGAAGAAAGAAATACCTGAAGAAATAATAGCTGAAAATCTTCTAAATTTTATGAAATCTTAAATGTAAAGATCTAAGAATCTCAACAAATTCTAAGAATAAGAAAAGAAAACTATAACAAAGCACAGTGTAATTTCTTAAAGTCAGTGATAAAGAAATCTTAAAAGTTGACAGAGAAAGGGAAATTTTAAGGGCAAAGGAACAAAGACAACAATGACAGCCTATTTCTTTTCAGAAATAGTGAGAGCAAAAAGACAGTAAGGCCACATTCTTAAAATATTGAAAAAAATCTGTGAACCTCTAATTCTATAACCAGTAAAAATATCTTTTGAAATAAAGACTCAGCAGAGTAACAATGTCACTGCAACCCAAGGTGACTTAATGCAATATCAATCAAAATTCAAGTAGAAAATATTTTGCATATATAGAGAAGTTGATTCAAGAATTCATATGAAAGAGCACAAGAACTAGGATAACCAGATAATTTTGAAAAGGAAGAACAAAGCTGGAGGCATTACACACCTTGATTTTAAGACTTGATGTAAAGGTACAGCAATTGAGACAAGTGGTGCTGGCAAAGAGATGGACATATAAATCTGTCTCAATCCAAGAGATGGACAGAGTAAATAGTCCAGAAGTAGACTCGCACAAATATAACCATTTGATCTTTGGCAAAAATGCAAAAGTAATTAGATAGAGAAAGGTATAATAATTGGTCACCCATAAACAAACAAAAGAATCTTGACCTAAATTTCACAAGATTAACTCAAAGTGGGTCATGGATAAAGATATAAAAGATTAAGCATAAAATATATAAAACTTTTAGAATAAAATAGTCATGACTGAGGTTTAGGTTGAGACTTCTTAGAAAACTCTTTACCACAAAAAGCATAGTCCATAAAAGAAAAAATAATAAATTGAAGCTCATCAAAGTTTAAAACTTTTGTTTTGCCAAAGACTGCTAGGATAATGAAGAGATAACTACAGCATAGGAGAAAATATTTCAAACAACCTATCCAACCTTAGATTTGTACACTGAGTGTATAAGGAACTCTCAAAACTCAACAATAAGACAGCCAATAACATGATTAAAATACGGGCAAAGAAATAGATCCACAAGAAATACAACTAGTTTTTTATAAGGTTACAAAGGTAATTTAGTGAAGGAAAAGTAGCTCCTTCAACCAATGGTGTTGGGACAACTGAACATTCATAAGCAAAAAATGAACCTCATGCTAAGTCTAATACCTTATACAGAAATGATCTCAAGCTGGATCATGAATTTAAATGAAAAAAATCTATAAAGTGTTTAGAGCAAAACATAGGGGGAAAAATTGTCACAATCTAGGGCTAAGGCAAGAATTCTTAGACTTAAGACCAAAAGAATCGGACTTTATCCAAATTAAAAATCTTTGCTCTTCAAAAGAGTTTGTTAAAGAGATGAAGACACAAGCTACAGAGGCGAAGAAAATATTTGCAAATCACATATCTGACAAAGGACAAGCATCAGACTAGCTGAACTAGAACTCTCAAAACTCAACAGTAAAATAAACAAAAAATCCAATTAGAAAATGGGCAAAAGATGTGAAGAGACATTTTGAGAAAGAGCACAGACAGATGGCAAATAAGCACAGGATAAGACGCTCAGTACGACTGGCCATTAGAGACATACAAATTAAAATCATAGTGAGACCTCATTACACACCCATTGGAATGGCTAAAATAAAATACCAAAGTCTAGCAGGGAAACCCAGAACTTTTATACACCATTGGTATGATTCAAAATAATAGAGCCACTCTGGAAAATGATTTGATGGGTTCTCAATCCCACACCTAGAATAGACACACCCACAATTCTAATGAGAAATTTCCATACTCTTTTTGTAATTACCTACAAATACATAGCTGGAAAGTCAGTAAGTATATAGAAAACTTGAACAACATTGTCAACCAATCTGTCACTTACACTCAACAACAGCAGAATATATGTTCTTTTCAAGTGGATACAGAACACTTTCTAATATTGATCAGACCCTGGGCTACAAAACAAACCTCAATAAATCTAAGAGGATTCGAGACACATGAAGTATATTCTCTGGCCTTTGTGGAAATAAAATAACAGGAAGATATCTAAAAAAGTCCCCAAATATCTGGAAATTAACCCCAAGAAGGAATCAAGAGAGAAATTTAAGAGGATTTGGAAATGAATGAGAACAAAACACAAAATAATAATTTTAAAAATTATCAAAATTTCTGGGATTCTGATAAGGGGAAAACTTACAGCATTAAATATCTGTTTTTGACAAGAAGAAAGACTTTAAGTCAATGATCTTAGTTTCTATGTTAAGAAACTAGAGGTGTAGTGGCTCAGCGCCTGTAGCTCAGCAGCTAGGACGCAAGCCACATACACCAGAGCTGGCAGGTTTGAAACCAGCCTGGGCCTGCCAAAAAACAATGACAACTACAACAAAAAAAACAGCCGGGAATTGTGGCAGGCACCTGTATTCCCAGCTACTTGGGAGTCTGAGGCCAGAGAAACACTTAAATCTAAAAATGTGAGGTTGCCATAAGTGGTGACGCCACAGCACTCTAGCGAGGGCAACATAGTGAGACTCTGTCTCGAAAATAAATAAATAAATAAAAAGAAACTAGAGGGAAAAGACTGACTAAACCCAAACTCTGTAAAAGAAGGGAAGGATAAAGGCTAGAGTAGAAATCTGCAAAGCAGAAATCGGAAAATCAATACTGGAAATCCATAAAGCCAAAAGCTGACTCTTTGAGGAAATCAATACAATTGATTAACATCTAGGCAGACAGTTCAAGAATAAGAGGAGGAGAGAGGATAATAATTACTAAAATCAGACTGAAAAACATGACATTGTGAAGATACCAAATACACAGAAAGTATAATGAGGTGCTATGAAACTAAAAACAATTTCATGGCAATAATTTGGAGAACTTAGATGAAATGGGAAAACTTCCTGAATGACACACACCACCAAAGTCCAATCAAGAAGAAACAGACATTATAGGTACATTAAAATTGAGTTCTTAATTTAAAACCTTCCCCCACCGCAAAAAACTCCAATTTCAAATGGTTTCACTTAAGAACTTTACCAGTTATTTAACTAAAAAATAATACCATTTATACACAAACTCTCTCAGAAAATAAAGAGGACAGGATACTCCTTTCATTCTGTAAAGTCATCATGACCCTGATAACAAAACTAGACAAACATCATATTACAAGAAAGGAAAACCAAAGATCAATATCTCTCATGAACAGAAAGGCAAAAATTTCATCATAAAATTTTAACAAATCAAATCCAACAATTAAAAAAGAATACTACATCATGATCAAGCAGCGTTTATTCTAGGAATGCAAGGTTAGTTTGACATTTGAGAATCAATCAGTGTAATTCACCATATAAAGAAACTAAAAAAGAAAAACCAATGATCATCACGATGGATGCCAATTTTCTTTTCAAGGTCCAATATTAATTATAAAAATGATCAGCAACTAGGAACTTCCTCAGCCTAATCAAGAAAATGTATGAAATACCTATAGCTAACATCATCCTTAATAGTGACATATTATTCAGATCAGGAAACAAAGAAAAAATGCTTGCTCTCCCCACTTCTATACAAATTTGCATTGGAGTTTCTAGGTGATAAAATAAGGCAAGAAAAAGAAATAAAAGCAACTAGATTGGAAAGGAAAAATAAAAATGACTTTATCATAGATAAAGAAAATCTAACAGACTCTACAGGAAAAGCTACTAGGATGAAAAGTGAGTTTAGCAAACATGCGAAGTGAAAAATCAATATATGAAAACTAGTTGTATTTCTATGCACTAGCAATGGAAGTCAAATTAATTTTTTTAAATACTATTTAGTATAGCATGAAAATTGTGAGATACCTAGAGATAAGCTTGTCAAAAGATGTGCTAAATCTGACCTCTGAAAATTATAATATATTACTGAGAAAAGTTGAAGAGTGCCTAAACAGTGGATGAAATATCCTAGTCTTGGTAGAAAAGTCCATATCATTAAAATGTTAATTCTCCGCTCTAAATTGATCAACAGATTCAAAGCATTCACATGCAAGATCTCCAACACTATAAATCGACACATTGATTCTAAAACTCCTATGGAAATGTCAAGGAACTAGGATGGCCAAAAAGAAGAAAAAAATAGGACATCCAACCCTACATGATTTCAAGACTTATTCTAAAACTTTAATAATTAAGATCATGTGGTATTGGTGGGAAAAGAGACAAACCGATCAATAGATCAGAATAGTTTCTATAAATAAAGATACAAAGGCAATTTGGAGGAAAAAGAGTAGTCTTTTCAATAGTTATGCTGAAGCAATTGAATGTACATGTGCAAAAATATGAATCTCAACTGATACCTTCCACCATATATAAGAACTCAAAGTTTATTGTAGACATAAATTTAACACCTTAAACTATAAAGCTTCGAGAAAAAGCAGGCGAAAATATACATAACTGTGGGTTAGCAGAGGTTACTTAGACAATACTGGGCAGCACATCCATAAAAGAAGAAATTGACAAATTGGACTTCACCAAAAAGTAAAACCTTGACCTTCAAAAAGAAATGAGAAGAAAAGCCACAAACTGGGAGAAAATATTGACTAATCATAGACTTAATAAACGACATGCATTCATAATATATAGACATTCTGAAAACTCCATAATAAAAATGCGATTGAATAAAAAATGGCCCAAGATTTAAACAGAAAAGTCAACAAAAAAAGACAATACGAAGGCAAGTCAGCAAACGAAAAGATGTTGTCTGTCATTAAACATGAGTTAGTGAATATATGGAGGAACTGAAACTCTCCCAGTATTACCATATACTGCTTTGGAAGACTGTACACATGTCGGTGTCTTGAAAACTTAAACATGCGCCTACTGTATGATACAACCTTTGCATTCTCTGGTTTTCATTCCAAAGAAAAGAAAATATATTCATTCAAAGGCTTGTACAGAAATGTCCACAGAAGTTTTATTTGTAATATCCCCAAATTGAAACAACATCAATGTCCATTAGGAGGTGAATGGGTAAACTAATGGTTGCACATCCATGCAATGGAATACTACTCAGCATTAAAAAAAAAAAACTAATGATATACACAACAATAAGGGTAAATTTTAAAATAATTATGCTGCATGAAAGATGCCAGTCTAAAGAAAAGCACACGCCATATCATCCCATATATATACAATTCTAGAAAATGAACTATACTCTAAAGGGACGGCAAACAGATCAGCAGAGAGAGTAGTAGATTGGGGGGGAGGGTGGTATGATTACAAAGGGGCCAGAAGGATAGTCTGGGGTGATGGATTTGTTCGCTATTTTGATTGTAGGGACAGTTGCATGGGTATGTGCATGTATGCGTGTGTGTGTCTAACTTATCAAATTGTAGGCTTTAAATATACCAGTTTGTTGTCTATCAGTTATATACACAGTATAACCTCCATAGTTGACCGCCTCCCTACATCGACCACCTCCTTAAGTTGACCTCATCTTCATAGACTGGATATGCACAGGAAGCCTAGTTCCTTATGTTGACCATCTCCATATGTTGACCAGTTTGTTACAGTCCCTTGGGTGGACAACTTACAGAGGTTCTACTGTAGGTTTAAAAAGCTGTTAGAATATACTAATAGAATTTAAAAGGGGAAAATAACTAGCTGTCAGCCACCTTAACGAGCTAGTTCTGCTGCTCCCTGCATCCCTGTGCCACCCTAGTGAAGGCTCCTAAGTCTGGCATGTCGGCTCCATCACTTGCTACAGCTTGTGGATGAATGCAGCCAGCCTTCTCCAGCTCTCATTCTGGGAAAATCATTTCAAATTCCACAGGTGTGATTACGGAGCAGAGCAGGAAAAATGAGCAAAGCACGCAGAGCACAAGACAGGCCGAGAAAGTCCCTCCCCACCAGGGGTGCGGGTGCCTCAGGGAACAGCAGGAGGGAGGTGACAAGTGTTCTCCACTGCTCACTCATGCCCTATGATTTAATATAGTTTTGACATTTCTCCAGCTGAGTGGCAGCCAAAGCCTCAGCTGCATGCAATTGGGTGGATAAAAGCCAGAGCAAAAGGCACTGAAACCTTGGATCCCTGTCATTTTGCCACCAGCTCTGCTGGAGTCCAGCTGGTGCTATAATGGGGAGAGAGACTGAGAATCCCAAGAAATTGTTCCTTGCTCCTGAGTCACATGGCTCTGTCCCTGTCACATTCGGCCCAAGGAGTGGCAGGCCAGGGCCAGGAGGCTCCATCTAGCTATTCAGAGGATACCCCAAGCTGCTGGCAGTAGAGTCTGGGGGGCTCCAGCTCAATGTACTGAACACCTACTATGTGCCAGACCAGGGAAGGCTCCAGGGATACTGCAGCAAACAGGATGGATGAGCCCTTGCCCTCATCCCCTTGGACAATCACCTTGATAATAGTAAATAACCACCTTCACACCTGTTCACTATGTGCCTGGTATTATGTGAGGTGCTCTGCACTGGTGGTTTCCATCCAGGGGCCATGTTGCCTGCCACGGGAGAGTTGGTGTATCTGAAGACAGTTTGGGTTGTCACATCTAGGTGTAAGGAGACGCTGCTGGCATCTAGTAGGTATAGGCCACAGATGCTGCTAATCGTCCCGCCAAGTGTAGGACAGTACTGCAACAAGGAATTGTCTGGCACAGACGTGCCAAGGTGAAGGACCCTTCCCTGCTCACTTCTCATTTAACCCGCACAACTGCCCCATGAAGTAGGTTGACTATCATTCCCACCTTACAGAAGAGGAAGCTGAGACCCCAGAAGGCTAAGCAGGTCCTCTACTATGACACTGTAGAAAAGCACAGGTCTTGAAGCAGGTCTGTCTGGGCCCAGAACCTACACTCAGACCCAGCGCATGGAGCAGAGCCCGAGCACACAATACAGAATACTCTGGGAGCCCAGAGACCTGAGTTCAAGTCCCCACGGAGTGTGCTGGGTAAGTCATAAAACTTCTCCAAACCTGGAACACTCTACTTTGAAAATTGGGATCATAATCCTTAGCTTGGATGAGCACAGAGTGGGGAAGGAACATCTTCCCCACTTGTGAAAATGTTGAGGACAATGCCTTGTCCATGATTTCACGTCCACTCATTTGTTTAGCACGTACTTATTGAACACCTGACACTATGCTGGAGATGGGCAGAGAACAAGACACAAGTGGTCCCTGTTCTCAGGGCACTTATAGCCTGAGGACTCTGGGACATTTGGACAATCAGGCCATTACCTCCAGGAAAGTGTCACTGCCTCTGCTGGGCTAATGCTGCTGTTGTCAGCCCTCTTCCTTGAAGGCCAGGAGGATTCCTGGGAGCAGATGAGAAACAAAAGCCACCTCTGTCCCTCCCAGTGACCGAGCCCAGCACGGGCGCTCCTTCTCTCCTTCTTCCTGCAAAGGGAAGACTTTGTAACATTTCAATGTGGGCCTCAGTTTCCCCATCTGGAGAGTGAGGTCTATACAGGGTAACCACCAAACGCCAAGACCATTCATTTCTCACTGTGAGGACTCCATCTCCCTGATGGAGTGCGCCCCTCACTGGGAAGGAAGGTGCCCCCCCAGCACAGGGCCAGGCACACAGTAGGGCAGCATGGAGTGTGCTTCGGAGCAGGGACCTGGGGGTCATGTCCTGGCTTTGCTCATTGCCAACCATGTGTCCCAGGCCATTTGCTTCTTAGGATCTTGGGTTTCTCATCTATGGCATGGTGACACCACCATCACCTCCTCCAAGGATTGTTGTGAGGTACAAATGGGATCACGAGTGGGAGGCTCTCAGCACAATGCCAGCACACACTGGGTGTTCTGAACTTTGCCAGCTGCTGTTGTTAATAACGTGAATAACAACTACGTTAGTAAAATATAAAGCCGGCTCTTCCTTCCTTCTTTCTATTGAGATGTTTGCTTCCTGCCTTCCTTCTTTCCTTCCTTCCCAGGTGGGCCCCTTCTATGGTGCTCTTGGGTCCAGACTACAAGAGGGAACAGGTGGAGGAGCTACCCCTATGGGACTGATATTCCAGTGTGAAGACTGACAAACAAGAAAGGAATTAAACCATTACAGGGGCCGGAAGGCAGAGGCCTCCTGCCTTAGTCCCCAACTCTTCCTCTCAAACTGTCCCTCCCCAGGCTCAGGGACCAATGCTGTTGATAAAGGGCCTGCTCCCAGGCCTCCTCCCCTGCTCTGAGAGCCAGAGTTTGGCCATCTCTGTCACCTAGCTCTAGTCTGGTCTAACAGGGGCTCTGCCTCAGGTCAAGTCCTACTGATCCTGAGGCTCCATTCTGCTCCTGCAGCTCCCCCCGCCTCACTCTTTCAGCCAAATCAGGGCCCTACTGCCTCTTCCACCAGGCTCTGCTCTCACTTATCCAGTATCTGCTGTACTTTGTCATGATAACTGCATCAGTAATAATAATAATCAATAACAATAATAAGGACAAACATTTAGTGAGTCCTGACTATGTGCCAGTCCTATGCTTAAATGATTTTTGTGCATTATCTTGTATAATCTTTAGAACAGACCCTCAGAAGTAGAGATTCTGATTTAATTACTGAAAATCTATTTATCAAATAATTGATTCATCAAATGACCAGCGTACCAAAAATCAATTTGCCCACTGATCCATAAGTTGCCCAGTGACAAGCAGATACGTTAGCCCTGACCTGAGCTGAAACCAGGCAGCTGTTTCTCCAGAGAGCAGGAACAGAGGTGGGTAGTGGACCCTAAGGGCCAGGACCTAAGCCTGCAAAAGCCAGGATGGCCAGCGGCCACTGGTGAAAGGGAAGCCCACCCATTTGATGAGCCGCTCTTCTATAAATGGGCTTCCTCAGATGAGGAAACTAGGGCTCAGAGAAGTTAAGTAACTTGCTCAAGGCAACCCAGCTGGCAAGTAGGCGCTGGGATTTGGAGCCACTCTTGTTGCCCAGGAAGTGTGGGTTCTGCTTTCCCTCTGACACCCAGGTTGAGCGGCCTCTGGCAAGTTACTTCTCCTCTCTGGGCTTCATCTTCCTCACCTGTGAAGAGTGGCGCTGGACTGAATAATCTCTGAGACCCTCCCATGCTGCCATTCAATGAAACGAGGCTCAGAGACAGTTAGCAACCTGTCCCAAGCCACACAGCAGGTCAGCCAGAGAGCAGCACCCAGCCCAGGTCTCCTGCCTCCCTGTCTAGGGTCATATATCCTTCTAAGCCCCTACTTTGGCATTAACCTACTAAAAAGGCTATTTTTATCACTTCACAAGGCAAAACGACTATACCAGAGATAAATGAAAAATTAGTCTGGATACAACTTAACTCTGCACCCGTCTACCGCTTCTGTTCTCAAAATCACCTCCAAGCAGTGAGAGTGGATGGTCCCCCCTTGGTCTGTCGGCCCAGCAGGAAGTCCTAGGGCACAGTTCACCCAGCCCTGCCTCTGGGATCTCCCAAATGCCCCACCCACGGAAGGTAACCTTGCACAGAAGCCCTAGGAAGGGATTCCTGCTTTGAATGGAGTTGGGGTGTCCATGAACAAATACCAGGGCCCATGAACCAGGAGGATCTTAGCTGGGTCGAGGTCACACTTAAAGTGCTTCAGCTCTGGGTCAGGCTGAGTTCTCACAGATGCAAGCTGGAAACCAAGATGTGGGTGCCAGTGGCCTCTTTGGAGGTCACCAGGAAGCTGTAGCAGGAGAGGAGGGGAAAGAGACCGGGAAGGAGGGGAGGGAACCTCTCTCCAGCACAGAATGCCCACCCTGGCCTCTCCAACCACCTCTGTTTGTGCTGCGGGGTCCAACCCAGTGCCATGCTGCCCCAGCAGGGCCCCTGAGTACCGAGGCCAGGCTCCTTCATCTCTCTGACCATTAAATACCGTCGTGAGCCCCGTCCTCAGAGCTGACGAGAGGATTAATTATGATAATATGGCTGTAAGCTCCAGCACCTGCCTGGGGCGTTTCACTATGCACTTGCTGGTACGGTTCTGTGCTGAGCACTTCACATGCTGTGATGACCTACTAGAGCCTCACCACCAACCCATTTTACAGTGATGGAAACTGAGGTGGAGAGAGAAGTACTCAGCACGGTCCTCGTGACAACATGGGGGCCCATTACATGGTCAGTGTACTCCCAGCTCTCCGTGACACCACTGTTAGCCTCTAGACCAGTGGTTCTCTAAGTGGGATTCCCAAGCACACCCAGAATGGCAGAATCAGAAAATGCACCCAGGAGGCCTGGCCCCAGAGCCTGCACTCTTCCTCCTCCCTCTCCGTGTGTGCTCACTCAGTCTCATAGCCATCCCTTCCTCCTGTGTGTGCCTCCCCAGCCTGTGCACACACCTGAACGTGTTGGCAGGAGGCCAGCACATGCTCTGCACAGCTATGTGCCACCAGTAACATACTCAGGTGCATGGCTGTTCCCGCCCCTAAAATATTGGGGCTCAGGGTTGTGGTTGAAGTTGTGCTCCTGCCACTCCCCAGCCTCTAAGTCTCTGAAGGGAAACCCTGCTAGTTTAACCGTACAACCTCCTTAGGGGGGTGGCCCTTGCCAGGGGCTCAGGAACCAGGAGGCAAAGGAACTGGGAGGAGGCCTTCCCTCACTTCTGCACAGATTCCCGTCCCACTCGGGAAGTGTGAGGACCCTGCCCCTTTGGCACAGGCATTCCCTCTGGGGCACAGCAAAGCATCTCAAATGGCTTCCCAAGTAGAGCTCTGTGACAGCAGCCTGCACCCTGTGGCCTTAGCTGAGCAGTTGAGATTTGAGCCCACTTGAGATGCTAGACATGGTCTCAGACAGTTTGAAAGGGACTAAATTCTCCCTCTAGCAGAAGGGGCTCATAGTGGGCAAGATCCAGGCCCCTGTCACCTGCTACACTTTCATCTATAGGCCCACGTGTCCCAGGGACATTCAGAGGCCACAGCTCTCCTTCCCCAGAAGTCTCCCAGATCAGGCCCCTACTGTCCAGATGCCAGTACCTGCCCCATAGGGCTACTGTATACAACGTCAGTCTGCAGTTAAGAAAACCTGACTGGTTATGACCATAAAGACCTTGAATCTGATGACTTCGCTGTCCACAATCCTATCACAGCCCTGTGCTCAGCAGCACTGGGTGTGAGCGCCGCTTGTATGCAGAGATGAGGCTGCCCTCTGCCTCCCCCTGCCTCCCCAGATCTGTACCCAGGGCACGGAAAGCTCTGCAGCACATTCTATTTTCTTTGAACAAATCAACTTTCCACCACAACATGGAGGGTGGAATGTGTCCAGACATCAGAGGTCTAGAAACAAAAGTTTAATTCTGCAGGCTTTATCGGTCTCACTCCTGTCCACCTGCTGTCTGCTCCCAGGGATCACCAAGCCCCAGCTGTGTGTACTCAAAGTCCCCCGCTTCCCCCACCCCAACTGAATGCCCCCTTTCTCTTTCTTCTCTTTCCCTTCCCCTCCCCCACCTTTCTCTCTCATCCTCCTTTGCTGAGTATAATCTCTGAGAACAGGAAAACACAATCTCAGAATGGTGCTGTCTGTTATTAATTAGGATTTAGTTCCTTTATCAAAGAGCTCTGAGATGGAGGTTTCCAAAGAGACGAGGAAGGCGCTGGTGGTAATTAACATTTCCCTGCTTGCTGGAAAACAGAAATTATTCCCGGGTGTGTGAGTGTGGATTTCTTTTTATGGCGCTTAGGCACGAGAGATGCTGGGAGGCCAGCCATGGATTAGAAGATACCCCAGCAGGGAGAGCAAGCATTCAGAGAGAAGGAAGGATGCCAAGCTGAGTGAAAAGAGTGTGAGGCTTGAGGCAGGATTGAGGAGGTGACCCCAAGGCAGGGGCAGGAGCCAGCTCAGGCCCCCTCTGGGCCTCCAGGGAAGAAGAGAGGGAGGGAGGAGAGGTGACTCTTGGTTCAGGTTTGCCAGGTTTACAAAACCTTTCCTAGGTTTTTCTCTGCTCACTTGATCCTGCCAATAGTTCAGACGGTCCTGTACAACCCACATGGTGGTCCTATGTGGCAGGAAAAGGGACTCAGGAAGGAAGAACATCAGATGCTGACTCTGACAGCTTCATACTAATCTGAAAGCAGAGGGTGCCTTTGGCGGGTGTGTGTGTGTGTTGTGTTCCTTGCAGTTGTGGTCACGATTGGATATGCCCTGTGTCTGGGGACCTGCGGGGCATCATCCTGCCAGGGCACGCCTGAGCATGCTTCTCTCTCGTACCTTTCCTGTCTGTCTGTCTCTACCCTCCCTGGTCCCTTCTCTGAGAGGAGAGGAGAGTGGATTCTTCTCTTGCTCATTTTGATGAACTGAAGTGGGTTGAGATGAGCTGAGTGGCCTCATCCGTTCTGTGTCCTGGTGCTTGACTCTGCCCTAGCAGGAGATAGACCTCTCAGGCCGAAGAGTGAGCAGTGCTTAAGTCTCTCTTGGTGTCCAGATCACTTCTTTTTGTGGTCAGCTCCTCCTAGAGGAGCGGTCAGGACAGAGTAGTGGGAGGGTCATGTGAGGGCACATTTAGGTTCAGCATCAGCAGCAGGGCCACCCAACAGTAGGACAGGAGGCCCTGTGAGGTCCTTCCAGTTAAAAGAGGGCTCCCACATTACCAGGAGAGATGGAGTAAGGTCATTTCCTGTGCTTAGTTTCCAATTCCAGCCTATCTGTCTCAATTCCATGTTTCTCTGGATCATTCTGTATTTCTAAGGGCCAAGCACACTGTGAATGTGGTTGCAAGTCTTTCTGAGCAACTCCTTAATCCCAAGATTCTTTGGGTCTGTGATTCTATGAATGCATCTGTGATCCGGTAATTCTAGGATTTTGTAAAAGGGATAAGACTCAGATTCTGCTACTCAAAGACTCCATTAAGGTATCTTTGAGTCTATGAAAGAAGCTCTAATTCCAAAATGCTGTGCATCGCAGATGCTGTGGAAGGGACAGCAAGATCTGAAAAATCCGCTGCCTAAGACCCTCCCTTCCTGGTTCTAGCAACTACAGAAGGGGGGCATTGGGCTGATCCTCTCAGCATAAAATGTGGAGCTCTGGTCCCTGAGTCCATGCTTCACTTGGCTTACACCAGCCTCTCCTTGCAAGGTGCCAGGGCCCTAGGGTGAAATAGTGACACACACACACCCCAGGAGCCTCCACCCTGACTCACCTCCACCTGAGCCTGGTTAACCCACCAGCAGAAGTAGCCTTCCCAGGAAGACCTTGGCAGTCAACATCAGGCTGTAAACAGCATTTTGGATTCCTCCATCCATAACTCCAGGGAAACACCCCCACCCCCCACCCCCGCCAAACTTGGGAAACAGCAGTGGGATACCTCCCAGCTTCTCTCCTCCCTAGGTCCCTCCCCACAGACCCAGGGCAAGCCAGTGTTGGTGTAGCCCGGCCCACTGGGAGTGCCTAGCAGCATTGTCTATTGTAACAACCTAGAGGAATCCACCCCTGGAGACTCCTGCCTGTTCCCCAGGGCTGAGTGGCTTAAATGGGCTGCAGAGTCCCAGGTGACTAATCCCACAGCACCAACACCTGAGCAAATGCACTCCCAGCTGAACACACTTTTACCCTGGGATATCAGTTACAGAGGTGGCTGGTGCAGCAAGGACGTCCGTGGGATTTTCTGGTGCGTTTTGATCAGATTGAAAGCAACAGAAGGAGCAGCAGCCACCATCATGTCGTCTCTGTTTGCTCTTCTGATAGACTCGCCCCGACACACCCCCGAGGTCTCCTCTCATCTCTCATCGTTTAATCTGCTGTATTCTCAGTGGGCTCTAAGCAGCGCTGTCTTGCCAGGGTCAGTGGAATTTCTCTGGAAAAGAATTTGATTCCTAGGCAGAAGAAAAAGGAGAGAACAGGCAGGAAGGGGCTGGAAACCCAGAGAGGGCTGGATCCACATTGGGTCCTCCAGGACACCCCAAGGGAACCCCCTGCACCCACTTCCCACATCAACATCTCCTGAGCGGGAAGGCTGGGGTCTCAGGCCCACCTGCCTAGAGAGGGAACCAGATCCCAGCACGGAGCAGGCTTAGCTGTGGGAGGGGATGAGACATTCCCTGCTTTGCACCTCCCTGAAACAGCCTGGAGCTGGCGGAGAGCCCCTGAGAGCTGGCAGGGGAGGGAGGCTGTGGCCTTCACCTAGGGAGGAGAGGCAGGGGCTCCCACAGGTTGTGCAGACCCAGGCTATGGGCTCAGGTATCTCCCGCCCTCTCCTGTCTGAGGCACAGGGGCCTGGCCGGCCTGTGCATAGGCTGGACCAGGACCCAGAGGGGCTGTTAGTACCCTCTGCTTGCCCCACCTCAGGGACTTGGCTGTCTTGCTCGCAGCCGAGCAGCCAGGGGCTAGCCCAGGCCTCTCATTCCCTCCAACACAGTTATTTGAAAGGAAGCCACAGTGTCCCCAAGGTGGGGAGGTCTTAGGCAGCCTGGTGAGTATTGTTTGAGGAATGGTCCCTTCTCAGAGACCTAGCTCACTGCCATATCTAAGCATCAAGTGACACTGTCAGGAAACCAGATGGGATTGGTGCTAGCAACAGCGTAACTCACTGTGGGAGTATTGATGAAGGGACCTCCTGAGGCCCAAGCCTCAGGCAGAGATTCCAGGCTGCAGCTGAACCCAGAGACAGCTGAACCCAGAGACAGCTGGTTCACAGCTTCCATGGGCTCACTCACCCGCTGATGGAAGGTGCAGCCAGAACAAAAACATGCAAAACAGAGCTCTGGGGACCAGGAAGGGGCCCCGTCCTCCACGGTGTCCCTCCTGCGCCCTCTACTGACGAAGCTTTACATGGCGCTCACTGCAAGAAAGGCGGGAGCCCAGCGCATCAACAAAAAGCGGGTGCTCAGTGGGGAGCTGGAAGCTGAGAGGCAGTGGTGACGCAGAGCTCTGCAAACCACCATCTCTATTCCAATCTGGACTGTTGCTTATTTTTGTATAGGCTCTGAACTAAGACCGTTTTTCTTACATTTGCAAATGATTGAAAAGATAAGGAAGAATAATCTTTCATGACATGTGGCTATTATACGAAGTTCAAGTTTCAGGTTTCATAAATACGTTTTGAATCGGGTCAATTAAAATTGTGGAAATTGGTTTTCTCTCTGATTACAGAAATACAGTAGTCGTCCCCCCCATCTGTGGGTTCACTTTCCAAGATTTCCGTTACCCACGGTACGATTCAGGTAAGTATTTTGAGGGGGCGAAGGGAGAGAGAAAGAAAAAAAAACATATGGACTGTAATTCACATAAATTTTATTACAGTATTTTAATTGTTCTATTTTATTGCTATTCTTAATCTCGTACTGTACCTAATTCAAAAATTAAATTTGAACGTAGATATGTGCGTATAGAAAAGAACATAGTATATGTAGGTTTGGTACTATCCTCAGTTTCACTATATCCCTGCAAATAAGGGGGGTGCTACTGTCCCCACATTATGTTCCAATTTGTTTTTTGGCCCACCAGCCCTCAGGGATTTATTATCTTGCCTTTACATAGAAAGTCAGACAACGTCAGCAATACATGAATAATTAGGGCTCCCTTGGTCACCATTGTTTACCATCCCTCTACATAATGGTCAGGTCTGAGCTGCCACCGTGGCCTGGAAAAGCCCCTGGACTGTTCAAATCAGGAGACCCCCCACAGAGAACCCTCAGAGTGAGATCTAGGAGGTGGCCAGGCTGAAGAGGGGGGCAGTCTTCTCCAAAACTGTGGTCTTCTTTCACAGGGTTTGACCTATGAGTGAAGTCTCTGTCCACCTGGGGGAGCCTGTGGGAGGAGGAGGTTACAAGTGTGAGATGCTGCTGGTGCATCTCAACTGACAGGGAGGAAACCAGCTCTCTCTGACCAGGTCTGAGCTGACCCTACTTCTGGGGATTGGAGGCCCCTCATTCCTGGAGACTTAAAGTCCCTGGTGCCACACTCCCCCCCCATACTAGCTTCACATCTGCCAGTCCAGGACCCATCACATTCAAAACACGCTATCCCAAAACCTAAGGGATAGCTTCCTGCTCATCTTGTCCAGTCTCTGGGGCTCATTTCACAGATGAGAAAACTGAGGCCCAGAAAGGTTCACCAAATAACAGCAAAAAGGAAGTGGAAAGAGCAGAAAATTGGGAGGTAACAGGCCTGCCTTCCAACTCCTGCCCCACTTGGACTGTCTTAGGCAAGTCCTGGACATCTCCAGGTCTCCATGTCACATCTGTAAATTGTTAACACTCTCCCTGCTCCTAACACCCTATTTGTAACAGAGGTGTGCCCTACATACCTGTTTGTAGTTCCTCTGTTTGTAAAATTCGTCCTTAAAATGGATGACTGTGAAGTTTAAAAGTTTATAAAATTAGAAAATTTTAAGATTAGATAGCCTGTGCAAAGCCCACAAAAGTAGCTCAGACCAACTTTAGTAGTTGGCCCAAATAGAGGACCAACTTTATCCTGACCCAGATCCCCCGATGTTGCATTTCCATGAGCAGCGGCACCCCTCCCCAAGCCAACACGCTTGACACTGACAGCGCCCTGGGGACAGAGCCTCCCAGCCCCAAGGCAGCTCTGCAGAGGAGTCAGATGCAGTCTCTGTGGGCAGGAAGCCCCTGAGAAACTCCTGTTCTCTCCCATATTAATGGCACCCATATATGGAACAGAAGGGGTTGTCTTTTTCCCCCTTTATCTTTGAAAAAGCTGTGCTGCACAAGATAACTGTGTAATTAGAGGAGAAATGCACAACAATCCTCATAGACCTTGCCATCTTCTCTCCCTTGTAAATCTATTAATGAACTGTAATTGCAAAGATAAAACCCTTATTGAAACCTGGTACACTGTTCACCGTGGAGCAGAAAGATTTCCATTGTAGTCCCAGATCTTAAGAGGGAAAGAAAAATATATTAATCAGCTTAGTTCTGTATATCTACACAAAAACAAAGGAATGGGTATCGGTGGCATTTGCCTGTAGACTGTGGCTGCCCTAGGGAGACACTAGCCTGCCTTCCTTCTGCAGCTTGTTTATAACCTTTTGTTACTCAAACCTGGTATTGAAAGAGACTTTGGAAGCTCAGTTTCTGAAGGATCCAGAACAGATGTGGGGAGAATTGAGATGAGTCGATGCCAGGAGTCTGGGTTTGAGAGGGATCTGATGCCTGAGCCTTCCCCACAGCCTGGTGGGGGAGGACTAACACCCTGCTGGGGAAGAATGGGACCCAGGGAAAGCCTGCACAGGGTAGGGGCCAAATCAGACTTCTGAAGGAGTTGGCTCCCTCGGAGAAGAGCATAAGGTAGGGACTGGTGGGGACAGGTGGGATCGTGGAAGGTGCATGCTCAGAAGAGGGGGTCAGGGGGAGGTAATGGAGGGCAATGAAAAGGCCAGCGGGGGCTGACTCAGCCTGAGCTCACAGGAAGCTCCGGAGCATCATGTGTGGCACCACATGGCTGTCTCAGCCGGGCGATGAGAGGGGTCTTCTGTCCCCTATGTCAGGGTTGTTTGCAGGTTGCCCTCGGTCAGCAGTCAGCTCCCCAAGCTGAGGACAATTCTCCAGAAACGGTCTGGCTGTGAGCTGTTGGCAGCTGGCACTCTTCACATCTGGAAGGTGTGGGCAGAGCTGGGAGGGGAGCGCCCACAGCACCCAACTGCCCCCAACTCAGACTCCACCCACCAGTGACACAGGTAGGCTCTGCCCACCCAGCAGCACTTTCTCAAACCGCTGCTCAGCCTTCTCCCTTCTCACTGTTTGACAAAACCACCCCACCCTGCAAGCCCAGGTTCTGGGGTGGGCAGAGCCCCAGGCCAGGCCATTGGAGTCTGGTGTCCCCCGGCACAGTGACTGGTTCAGGGATGGGTACAGTCAGTGGGGGTGGCAGCCAAGGGAGACGCTTATTCTTGGGCAAACGATTCAATGAGGGAGCATCTCCAGAGAAACCAGAAAGAAACGGACATTTTGAGTTGTTTCTGATATAGGACTAACACAGATAAAACTACCCTAGACATTCTTATGATAGACTTTTTGTGGATGTATGTTCTGTTTATCTGGGGGGAGTAGCCAGACGCACGAAGTCATAGATCGGGCGTACATGCGACTTTAGAGGAGGCTGCCAAATCGTTTTCCACAGTTGTACCTGCCCGCATTCCCACCAGCAGATGAGGGGAGTCCTAGGGTCTCGCCTCCCTTGGGATAGTCGGTCTCCTTAATTATAGCCATTCTGTGGTTTTTACTTTGCATTTCCCTGATTGCAATAGTAATATTGTCCATAGCGCCACATGCATATTGGCCATCATAAATCAATCCCAAAGTGTCCCTTGGAATATTTTGACCATTTTTATTGCACTTTTCACAGGGAAGTCTTGTACATTGGTTTTTGTTTGTTTGTTTTTGGAGACAAAGTCCCACTATGTCACCCTCAGTAGAGTGCTATGACATCACAGCTCACAGCAACCTCAAACTCCTTGACTTAAGAGATTCTCCTGCCCCAGCCTCCCAAGCAGCCGGGACTACAGGCACCCATCACAATGCCTGGTTATTTTTGTTGCAGTTGTCATTGTTGTTTAGCTAGCCCCGGCCAGGTTCAAACCCGCCAACCTCAATGCATGTGGCTGGCACCATAACCACTGTGCTACGGGTGCTGAGCCTACATTTTTGGGTCGAATCTCTTTGTACGTATTTTTGGGTTTTGTTATGATAGTAAGTAGTGTTTTTATTTCACTTGCCGATTTTTTGTTGCGAGCACAGAGAAATACAATTGATTTATTTATCGTGAACTTGCACACCCCCTCAGCTGACATAAAAGCCTGTAGGAAATGAGTATTCAAGCATTTATTTGAGCTCCTTGAGTCCACATAGGTTTAATGGTGCAAAAGAATGGAGGGAGAAGGTACCTTTCTCATCTGCACAGTGGGGTAATTCAAAGAATAGACGTTTTACAGTACTTAGTATGTCTATGCCAGGTATTGCGTGAGAGTGTGTGTGTGTGTGTGTGTGTGTGTGTGTGTATTGTACGTACACATACATTAACCTTAACTCCAGGGCTCAAGTGATCCTCCTGCCTCGGCCTCCCAAGTAACTGGGAACTACAGGAGTGTACCACCAAACCTGGCTAATTTTTTTCTATTTTTAGTAGAGGGGGTCTCATTCTGGTCTTGAACTCCTGAAATCAAGGGATCCTCTTGCACACATATTAACTCTTTTAGTCCTTAGAACCACCCCAGGATGGAGGTACTATCATACTCTATTTTATGTGAGGAAACTGAGGCACAAAGAGTTTATATAACTCTATAAACGTCACCCAGACAGTAAGTAAGTGCAGAGCCAGATGCAAGTCCATCTGGCTTGGCCTTCAAATCTGTGCCCTCAGCCCCAATTCCACCCATCTCCAGTACGACCTTGAAGGTGTAGCCACACCAGAAAAATCTGGTTCAACTTTTTATATAACGTATTTAGGAACCTGAGCTTCCAGTTGCCATGACCTCCCAGGATGAAGGTCACATAACCTGAGCATCCCGGGATGAACCAAACATCTAACCATGAGCAGAACATATGTGCTCAGGCATCCAGTCCCAGGGGAGGATGGAGAGGGAACTATTGCTTGTAGTGCAGAGAGTGGAGCTGAGACTAGAGGAGCTCAGGGGGTGTGGGAGTCCAGGGAGGGGAGTGGAGGCAGCAGAGAAGGAAACAGGTGGGGTAAGGCCTGGTGGGGAGGAGGACCTGACCTGGGAACTGGAGAAGAGAGGTCAGAGTCATTGCCCAGGAGCCAGGCAGGGATGCAGTGTGACCACAGGGGCATTCCTGGGAGCATTTGAGAAGTGCCAGCATTGGCATGAGGGGCAAGCTGCCATGCAGTAGGATGAGCGGCTTGTAGTCAGCACCCAGCCCCTTGCATCCTGTGAGTCTGGGACCTCCACAGTGACAGTTCCCTACTCTCCTTGATCCCTCCACATGGGGGGCGAATGTTTGGGCAGACCCCACGGTTGTTAGCACCCTACCTCCCTTATACCCCCCCCCGGCTATTCCAGTTAGATGATGGAACAGACTCGTTATGGAAGCTTCCAGCTCATTACCTAGGGAGGAGGAGATGAATGGGAGAGAGCCCCAACCTCAGAGTTCCCACATGTACTTCCAGCCCCCCTTCCTCAGCGAGGCTGAGCAGGGACATTCAAAGAGCAGTTCTGAGACCCGTGATCTCTGATCCAAGAGACCACGGAGCCACATCAGTTCTCCAGGAGAAGCAGGCCCCTGGAGCAAGAGGCTTCCCTCCTGGTCCCTTAGTCCTTCAGGAGCAGGAATGAGGCCTCCCAGTCTCTAAGGACACAGATCCGGAGGTCCAGGCTCTAGGAACAGAAGAGGATGGCATTGTAGCCCTGGGGTCAAGAAGGGCTCCTTACAGGTCCCCATCAGCCCCAACCCATCAAGATCTGCTCCTCCCAGGTGGCACCTGTGGCTCAATGGAGTAGAGCACCAGCCCCATATGCTGGAGGTGGTGGGTTCGAACCCAGCCCCAGCCAAAAAAACTGCAAAAAAAAAAAAAAAAGATCTGCTCCTCCCAATCTGGGCCTGCTGTCTCCCAGAGGGCGGACACAGAATGGGCCTTGGCAGAGCCTAGAGCAGGCCTGAGGTAGGAGACCTGTTGTGACTGGGTCACAGGAAGAGGGTGGCCAATGGGCTGACACCAGGCCCTGCATCTGCAGTTCCTCCTCTTATGGTGAGAGACAGGGAGAGATGTCATGAGAACTGGGATTGGAAACTGTCCTGGCCCCAGGCTGAGAATGTGCTCAGAGTGCTCTGTCCTCCACCCTTGGGATGCACAACTGGGGTCTGGGTGCATCATTCACACTCCTCCTCACCCCTAGGAGGCAAATATGGAGGGATGGGAGGACCCTGGTGTCCTCTCCATGCCCCAGCTGCTGAACAATGGGAGGATTTGGGAGGGGGAGGGAGGGAAGGAAGAACTTCCTGGCAGGAACAGAATAAGCAAAGACTCATAGGTAGAAATTAGATGGCATCATAGGGGATGGAGTGGGGACAGTTCTGATTGGAAAGCAGGATACGTGTTGGGGTCAAGGGATAGATGTCATTTGCAAGGAGTGAATGAGACCAGTGCCGCGGCCCAGCCTCCATGTGGACATAGAGGCACCAAGGCTGGGGACAGGTGGGGCAGCTGCCTGGTGGCCTTGTAGAAGGGGTCTTGCTGGCCACCACCCTCTCCCTCAAGGGTCAGGTGCAGCCTGTGGTGGGAAGCTAGAGACCCTGCAGGGGGTGGGGCAGGGCTGGAGCCCAGGTCTAGCGAGTGCCAGGTGCTGTCCAGGGAGGGACACTCCCTGGGAAGGTGGTTCTTATTAAAAGGGCATGGGCGGGGTGGGGGGGGAGTCCTGAAAAGCTGTCAGCTTATCTGCCCTGACCCTGGGGCCCAAGGGTCAACCTGAGCAATGGGGATGGTGCGAACTCCCAGGAGTCCCGGGAGACGCAGTCTCCCATTTCCATGGGATGTGCTTCCCGGCAAGGGCAGCATGAATCCCAGCACGCCTAAGAATCCAGAACTTGGAATCAGGGATTTTGAGAGTTTCATAAATCCGGGATTTGGGAGTCTAAGAATCCCAGAATGTGGAATCGTAGAGCCTCAGAGCCCAGAAAGTAAGAGCCTCCAGGAAGTTCAGAGCTTCCAGTCTAACAAAACTGTCTTCAAAATACAGGGGAACCAAAGCTCCCGGTATCCCAGTAACTGGAGCAGGTGACAGCTGGGCAGTGGCTCTGATTAGACATAGCATGGGGGCTTCCAAGACCCCTCTGATGACCAATCCAGCTTCACACCTTCCCTACCAGGGATCTCAGGTCAGTGGTCCAAGCTCCATAATTAAGGGATGAGGATATTGAGGCCCAAAGCTGGTGGGGACTTGCCCAAGGTCACCCGGGGACCTAGAAGCAGAGCCAGATGTTGCCAGACTGGGCACACTGGGCCAGTTGGCATTGGGCAGTGGGCCACACTGGGCCAGCTGGACCTTAGGGCTGCTGAGGGCAGATAAGCAGGATGCAGGAGGAGGAGAGAGAAAAGACCAGGAAACCCTTCTGAACCTGGTGTAAGGCCAAGCAGAGGCAGGAGACAATGCTTGGCAGTCCAGCAGTGTGGAAGGGCCCGCCCTGGACTCTGCAGAGCCTTCCAAAGCAAAATGTTTACAGCCCTTATCTGGTGAGTAATTACTCTGTGCCAGGGGCTTTACACACATTATCCATTAGTACGTTAGTCATTGAGTGCCTACAGTGTGCCTGGCACTGTTCTGGAACTCAGGGTATGTTAATGTTTAATCTCGTACTGAGATCAGCCGGACGCCGGCAGTGTTAGGTGTCCCTCCCGGGCCTGTCCTCTGTGGATCTGGCTGTTTCATTTCTGTGGTTCTTCTTCCAAGTAGGCCTGAGCACTCCACTGGGGACTGCCCTCTGGCCAGTATCCACTCACTGGGGGGTCATTTTTGGGCTCTATGTTCAGCCAGCCTGGCCAGCTGCCATCTGTCCTGGCCCCGACTCTTCCCTGTGGTCTGCTGTGTCTGGCCTATCCCTCCCTCCCTCTCTGTCCCCTTTCCTCTCTCCTTCCTTGTTCTTGTCCCTTTACTCTCTCCCTTTCCTCTCTCCTCTTTCCCCGTGTTCTCCGAAGTCTCTTCTCCCTCAAGATGGTCATGGTCACAGCCACAGAGGCTTCTCACTTGTCCCCAAAGGGTCTTTGGCTGTGCCCTGGGCCATAGTGAGGGCAAAGCCTAGAGTCTGGCAGGGCTGGGAGTGGGAGGATGGGCAGGCTGTGCCACCTCCATGCACAGCAGCAGTGGCCACTTTGTACACACACAGCTGTCCTGGCAGGAGGGGCATCCAGAGGTCACCCTGTCCTTCCCCTGCTCCAGGGAGCTCTTGAGTTCGGGACAAGCTGACTGGAGTTTCCCAGTCTGAAAAGACCCTTTCATTGGCTTCTTCATCCCCATGGGTGGTCACTGTCCCTGAGCTCTCATAGCCTGGATGTCCTTTCTCAGGTCTGCCCCACATCCTGCATGCTGTTGGGCCAGGCAGGTGAACAGCTCTCTCCTCAGGAGCCTTCCCTGTGATTGGGCCCTGCAGGCTTTTCTCCAGCCTTGACAGGGGTCCCAAGTCATTTCTCCTTTGCCTGTTTCTGGCCTTAATCATGGAGCTGTCCTCTACCTCCCCACCTCCTCTTCTCCCTCCCACTTACCTCTAAGTCCCCCTGAACCCACAAACTGCTGTCCTCATCTGTGAAACTGAGCCTGAAGGCCTGGACATGTGGGCCTGTACCCAGGGAACTCTCCAAACACTCTCTAGGGGAGGGACCAGGACCTCTCACCTTCTCCCTCTGCTGCTTCCAGGGGGAACAAAGATGGGCCCTTTGTTCTGTTCCAAGTCCTTTGTGGCTGGCAATAGACCAGGCCTGGTGGTTTCTGGGGGGCCTGGGCATGGGGCTGAGAAGCCCAGTGATGCTCAGTCCCTGCCTACAAGAAATGCCTCCTGAGCCGGGCTGTTTCCAGATGCTCTGTCATAAAGGAGTCAGGTGCAGCCTGTCCCCACCGCTGGAGGAAAACCCATCTGACTGTAGGGCAGGGGGACAGGAGGAAAATGGCGCAGCTGGGGCTAGGCCAGCGCCTTCCTAGTTTGGAGTACATTGCTGGTGACTGTCTGCTGTGACACCACATTAGGCCCAGAGTGACTTTCCTTCTCATTTCCTGAGCCCTAGGAGCCGGTGGGAGTTGGGAGTGGGACCCCAGCCGGAGGTCACTGCTGCTCTATGCTTTGTGCTCAGCAAAGGCCCCCAGGGCAAGGCCCTCTTTGGGGAGGGGAGCAGCTCTCAGCTGTTGAGTAAAGTATGGAGGCAGAGCCTCCTCAGGACCCCAAAATGCTTCTAGACAGCTGCCAGCTCCTGGCCTCAAGGCCCCTGACTGCTGGGCCTCCCCACTACCTCTGGGTGCTGTCCAGCCCCATGCAGTGCCCTTGTCTCCCATATGTCTTCCTTCCTTCTTTGCAAGAAGCCAGTGAACATGACCAAGGCCATCGTCAATTACCGCCAGGAGAAGACCTGCATGATGAGCACTGTGGACTGGAGCTTCAGGGACCAGAGCACCCTGCAGGAGGATGAGAGGGATGAGAGGCTGGACCTGTCCTTCATGGACACCCATGGCTACAGTGCCTGGCCCTCTTGCCCTTTCCCTATGCTCTGAGGCTTCCTACCTAGGCTGACAGGATCTAGATTCTCTGGAGCCCCCAATCAAATGAGTTCTGCAGTACCCCTGATGAGTGGGCATCTGTGCTCCTGCTGGGTGCAGCCCTGGCACAGGACAGGCAGAGAAGGCACAGGGGTGTCTCGTCTTGTGTACCAGAGGATCTTGGGAGTAATTCTGCTGGCAGAAGAGGAAGGCAAGATCCTATGTGGCAGCTGTCAAGGAGGAGGTGCCAGGGTGCTGTTGAGTGAACAGAGGGATCACAGCAGCTTCACCATTTATTGAGCACCTGCTGTATAAGAGGCCGGAGTCCAGTGACCCAGAGGGACCAATAAAAGAGCTACATCAGACCTGGGCTTGCCTCTCAGATCCCCTTCCTAGCTGTGTGACCTGGGACAAGTCACTTAACCTCTCTGGATCATTGTCTCCTTATCTGTAAAATGGGTACCTAGCACAGAGCTGCCGTGAAGACTAAATGAGATCTGCGTGTGATCACTTGGCACAGTGCCCAACTCCAGACAGAGTTGCGTGTCAGGCCCTGGGCTGGCAGCTTTCCATGCATTCCTTCATTGAATCTCTTCTTTTCAGGTGGTAGTATTTGATTTTTATAGCAAATGTGTAAATCATGAACCATAATAATAAAGTCGACTGCCGTGCACCCGAGCCTGGGAATTAGAATGTTTCCAAGGGCGCTGAAGCACTTGCTGACCCTTCCTGGATGCTTCTCCCAGAGACTCCCAGAGGTGACTACTGTCCTACACTGTGTGTCCATCTTGTCCATCTCAGCCCCACGTGGCTGCGTCACCACACAAGGCATTTTTCACTTTTGATTATACATGACCTTCATATTATACAAACACCCCCACTCCCCGTGGGTCTTTCTATGCCTTTTTTTTTTTCGCTCAGAATTCTCTCTAGTTATGTCCATGTGCACCTGTGATGCATTAATTTAGCGGATGTCTAGGATTCCATGGGAGGAATCTAGCACAGTTCACGCCCCCATCCTCCACTCGGAGAATATCTGAGTTGCTTCTAGTTTCTGTTTTCATTTGGGGTTTTTGGCATGTTTGTTTGTCCTCACAAACACGGCCGCTGCGAACGTTCTTGCACAAGTCTCTCCACACACCTGCATAGGAGATGCTTGGGGACACATTCTAGAAGGGAAATTGCTAGCTCGTGGGGGTGTATGCGTTCAACTTCACCAGACAGTGCCAAATTATTTTGCAACACGGCTATGTCTGTTTCCACTCTCAGAAGAGGCATACGAGTTTCCACTGCTCCACATTCAGACCAGAATTTGCCAGGTTCTAGGTTTCTGCCAGAAGAGTGGGCGCAAAGTAGTAATTCTTTGTTCATAATTTCACTTCCCTGATTACCAATGAAATGAAACGTATTTCCCAATGCTTACTGGCCTGCAGGCTTCTTCCTCGGTGCAATGCCCGTTCATGCCTTTTATCTAATTTTCTATTGTTTGTTCATTGCTATCCTAGTGATTTTTAGGAGTCCTTTATCCATTTAGGATAAGGATCATTTATTGATTACATGTAGTAAATCTCTTCCCATTGAACACTTATTTTTTTTTCTTTTTTACTTTCAAATGAACACGAAGGCACAAATTGTTAGATTACATTGTTCTCACGTCCAAGGTAAAGTTCCAGTTGTAAAAGAGCCCCTCACTTGGGGCGTGTTATACACCCTCACAATGTGCACAATAGGTGAAATCCCTCCACATGCCAATCTCCTCTCTCCTCCCTGCCTCCCCTCCTTCCTCCCCTGTCCCTGCATTACAATATATTCGTGTTTTATTGCTCATATGAGCATGTAATTGTTTATATGTTGGTTTCCTATTAGTATTGAGTACATTGGATATTTATTTCTTCCATTCTTGTGATACTTCCCTAAGAAGAATGTGTTTCAATTTCATCCTGGTAAATGTAAAAGATCTAAAGTCTCCATCTTTTCCATGGCTGAATAGTATCCCATAGTATACGTATACCACAATATGTTGGTGGTCCATTCATGGGGTTGATGGGCATTTAGGCTGCTTCTATGACTTGGCAATTATGACTCGAACCACAGTAAACATTCTGGTACACATGACTTTGTGGTAAAATGAAGAGACTTGAACAGAAACTTCTCCAAAGATGAGAGACGAATGCTCAACAAACACGTGAAAAAATGCTCATCATCTTTAATCATCAGAGAAATGCAAATCAAAACCACTCTGAGATATCACCTAAACTTCAGTAAGATTAGCCCACATCACAAAGTCCCAAATCTGCAGATGCTGGCACGGATGTGGAGAGAAGGGAACACTTCTACACTGCTGGTGGGATTGCAAACTAATACAACCTTTTTGGAAAGAAGTGTGGAGAATCCTCAAAGAATTAAAAGTTGACCTCCCATTGGATCCTGCAATCCCATTACGAGGTATCTACACGGAAGAACAACACTTGTTTTTTCACTTATTTTTCTTGGTAGTCTTTGGAAAGAAAGAACATCTTTACTGTAATTTAATCAAATATTCAGATCTTTTCCTTCTGTGGTTTGTGCTTTTAGTACATGAGTAAAGCAATCCTTCACTACCCAAGGCCATGACAGTAGTCTACAGCTGCTTCTGAAATAGTTGACGTTTACATCTCACATTCAAATCTCTATCCATTTGGAATTGACTTTTGTAGTGTTTTGAATGAGGAAACTGATTTTTCCCCCATAGGGAGAACCAATAGTTGCAGCATAGAAAGTCCATCTTTTCCCATTGGCCTGCAAGGAAAGTTGTGGGTCCGTGGCTGGGTCTTATTAAATCAAGGTGTACCTTCTAATCACTATGGCTTTATAAATCTTGATATCCGAAATGGCAAATCCTCCACCTTGTCTTGCAGATACGTCTTGACTATTTTTTCCTTAGCCTTTCTCTTATGAATTTTACAATCAGCTTGTCAAGTTCCTTGAAATATGCTATTGGAATTTTATTGAATCTATAAAACTATTTAAGGAGGACTATCACCCTGACAATATTAAGTCTTCTCATCTATGAACATGACATATCTCTCCACATGTAGATCTTGAATGCTTTCAATAATTTCCTCCAAAAGTGTCCTGAACATTTTTATTAAATATATTCTTTTGTGTCTTCTATTTTATTTTACCTTTGCACATGACATCTTTTAAGCTATGATTTCTGACTGTTATTGGCAAACACTAGGTTTGAATCTCATTAATTCTAGTATTTTGCCTGTAGATTCTTTGGGAGTCTCTAGAGCACAGTCAAAGCATCTTAGAATTATGCCATTTTGTTCTGTTTTGTTTTCTTCTTTATTTGCCTTTCATTTGATTTTCTTGCCTTTTTACGCTGGCCATGGTTGGGAGGTTGAGACAGGCAGCATGAAGTTGAGTGAAGGTAGTGACAAAAAGCATCTTGTCATATTTTCCTGATTTTATAGGGAATTAGTCTACATTTCAACATATGCTAGAGGTTTTTGGTAATAGCATTTTATCAGGTTAAAAAAGTTTTCTTCTATTTCTAGTTTCATAAATATGATTTTAAATAGGTCTTAATTTCCCAAAGACATTTATTAAGATGAATCTCTTAATATGGTAACAATCGTTGATAGATTTTCTAATATTAATTGATCCTTAAATTCCTGAGATAAACCCAACTTGGTCATGCTACATACTTATTTATTCAGTAAGTTAGTTATTCAGTAATTTAATAGTGTTTATGGCTTTTGCAGCTATAATTATGAGAAGTATTTGAATTATAATCTTTAATACCCTTGTCTGGTTTTTGATTTCAAGATTACAGTGGTCTTAAAGAATTCACTGGGAGGCATCTACTTTTTTCTAACTCCTGCAAGTTTGGAATAATAAGTTTCCTGAAAGTTTGGTGGAAGTCATCTATAAAACTACCCCTACCTAGCCTTTTTTTTAATAGGATGATTTTTAAAACCTCTAATTCAATTTATTTAAATTAGCATAGAACTATGCAGACTTTCTTTTTCATCACTTTCAGTAAGTTATATTGTTCTAGGAAAATATCTCTTTAATCTAAATTCATTGGCGTACATGAATGCTGTCTACTGTCCCATTGTATTTTTAGTATGTCCCATTAAATTTTTCAATATCCCTCACAATGGTTAGTATTAACCCTTCAATGTACAAATGAAGAAACAAAGGCTCAGGGACGGGGAGTCACTTGCCCGGGCTATGTATTCAGAAAGGGAAAGAGTCAGGATTTAGAACATGGTATTTCTAAATTGCAGATCCATGCCATATCTACTGCACTTTGTTAGACCTTGAAAAATGCATAATATTTGGACAGACACTGATGGGAGGGACAGGACTTCACGGCTGAGGGATAGCAAATTTGAGCATGCACATAGGCCCATAAGGAGGACACAGAGTATTACGCAGCCTTAAAGAAAGATGGAGACTTTACCTCCTTCATGTTTACATGGACGAAGCTGGAAAAGATTCTTCTTAGCAAAGTATCTCAAGAATGAAAGGAAAAGTATCCAATGTACTCAGCTCTACTGTGAAACTAATCTATAGCTTGAAAGCTATAGCCCAATTATAGTCCAAGAACATGGGGACGGAGGAGAGGGAGGGGAGGGGAGGGGGGAAGATGGGTGGAGGGAGGGTGATTGACGGGACCACACATATGGTCCATCTTACAAGGGTACATGTGAATCTTTCTAAATGTAGAATATAAATGTCTTAACACAATAGTTAAGAAAACGCCATGAAGGCTATGTTAACCAGTTTGGTGAAAATATTTCAAATTATATATAAAACCAGCACACTGTACCCCATGACTGAATTAATGTACACCGCTATGATTTAATTAAAAAAAAAAAAAAAGGAGGACACAGAGAAGTCTGATGGTGCTGGGTCCTCATCAGCTGAGGTGGAAAGGGAGGGTGAGGGTGGCCATGGAGCAAGTCTTGCTGTCCAGTCTTGTGATATATTCACAGAAGCAGGAGACACAGAGCCTGCCCCCAGAAGTCTCAGCATCTAGTTGGAGAGACACAACCGACTTGGGGGAGTCAGGACTAGGCTAGTTGTCATACGGATGATGTGGACAATTACTGTTCTCTTCTCAGAACTCACCAGGGCAGGGAAGAGTTTGATGAGCTTGGCAGGGTTTGGCTAACAGTGAGGGGGTTGAGGAACACTGGAGGTAAGTACAAGGTATCGCTGTACCTCATAGGAGGGTGAATATTAATATTTTTAAAAATAAAAAGAAGGAAAATAACAAGTGTTGATGAGGTTGTGAAAAAACTGAGGCCCTTGTGAACTATTGGTAGGAATGTAAGGTGATGCAGCCACTGTTGAAAAATTAAACATAGAATTACCACGTGGCCCAGCAATCCTACTTCTGGATATATGCCTGAGATATCATGATAGGTACATTGCTTTCTGTCCACAGTCGCTGACTCATAACTCCCAAAGCCCTTGTTACACTAAACAAAATCTCTCTCTCTGACCTTCTCTAGCCCATGTCAGGACTTCAACTGTGGGTCATAAGACTCTTATTCCAGAAAGAGTCCTGCCCCATAACCTGGCATAGAGAATGCTGCACAGAAGGGCCCAGAAGAGTCTAAACAGACAGGCCTTGCTGAGTTTAGTTCAACCACATTTCAGCCATGTCTACCCAGTGGTGCTTCCATACCAGGCCCCAAAAGGCAGAGTTCTGTAGAAGACTTTGCAAACAAAATTAAAGTTGCTGGCCTTAAGATAGTGCATTTATCCTAGGTTATACAGCTGAACCAAATATGGTCACATAAGCCCTTAAAAGCAGGGAAGGAAGACAGAAAAGGAAGTGAGAGAGAAACATAGGACATAGGGGAGTACATATGGCCAGTCTCTAAAATCAAAGACATGCCTCTGGTTGACAGCTAGCAAGGAAACAGGGACCAACAACCACAAGGAAATTAATCTGGTCAATAACAGGAAGGGGCTTGGAAGAAGATTCAACCCCAAAGCCTCTAGAAAGGACCTCAGCCTTGACACCTTGATTTTGGCTATACAAATAGACAAAATAATCCATACAAGTTGCTTTAAGATATTTATAATATTTGCATGACACTAAATATCTTAAAAAGACAAAGTAATAGATGATGGGAATGCCAAATTTCGGCCAGTCCCTTTGAGGAGGGAGGGACGTATGAATGACCTCACGTTTTGCAGAAGTTGAGTGATGTTGCAGACACCTGAATACCTGGAATGAAGTAAGTAGCTACATTGTTAATGAGTTCTTGAAGATTAAGTGTAGACTAGCATGAGTTTGGAACCTCTCGTGGTTCAAGACATAAGAATATAAGGTAAAGGAAGCCCATCACTAGGGAAATTTGAAATCTGTGGTGCACTGAGTACGCGCACCAACAAAACCCAGGTAAACCCCACTGCTTACTAGATGTACTTACATTATCACACTGATGTTTTGAGAGAACAATAAGTGTGCTCATTCCTGGGCATGAATACCATTTACCTCAATCTCTATTGTTACACAATCTTCAGATTTTATTCAAACACTATGAGACACCAGAAAAAAAAAAGAAAGAAAGAAAGAAACCCCATGACTAAGGAAAAACAGTCGACAGATTCAAAGATGGCTGAGATTGGAATTTTGAGACCCAGGGTTCATAATAACTATGTTAAAATAACTATGTTAAAGGATGTAGCTAGAGAAGTGGGGAACAGGCCTGAATGGATGAGAAATCCGGCAAGAAGAAGGAAATTAAAATAGGGTACAACAGAAGTGTAAGAAACATAGAAATTTTACAAAACATCAGGAGTGAATAATTGCTTTGCTAGGTGTACAACCACACTGTGTTGCAGAAGAATTGGCGAACCTGAAAATAGATCAATCAGTGGAAATTACGCAAAATGAGAAACAGAAAAACAGGTGAAAGAGCAGAGCATCTGAAAACCATGGTCTAACATACGTAGAATGCAGGCAGGATGGGGACCAAAGATGCCATTCTTGGCAAGGGAAAACACCCCCAGAAAAAGGGAAAAACAGAAAAAGAAGCTGAGCAAGGTGGAATAAAAACAGTTTAGCTAGCTAACTTTTAAACCAGTAGCTAAAGTACTTATCTGAGCAGTTTCTGCTTTTGCTAGAAACCTGGCCTGTAAGGGAGGTTTATAAACACCCCTGCTGGGTCTGTAAACACTCTGAAGAAGAGAGTGGCCATAGAGGAGGCTACATGCAAGGTCTAGGAAGGAACATTAACCAGGCCGTCCCCTGCCCAGTCAACAGCCAAACCAAATACCCATTGTGGGGATTTCGTTACGGCCAGGGCAGAGATCAAGGGAAGAGCTCACGCCCTGAAATAGGGGCAGGAGGGCTTGTACCCTTATCAGAGAAGAAGATGCCTCTGGGTTGGAGATCAGAGGAAAATTCCTCTGTTCCACTGACTCTTCAGAGGAGACTGATGCCTGATGCTGTGCCATCTACTCCACAGAAGACTAAAGGGATTAACCTCCCCTAAGGAATCTGTGTGTGTGACCACAGACAGGAGGCTGCCCACACACAAGGCTTAGGTTTTGGATTCTCCAGGCTGCTCAGACCCTTAAAGTTAACGATTATAGATAGAATAAGGACTAACATGCTTATTCAGAGAAACTACTGACATTTTTGTTTCCTTCCTCAGCTTACCCTCTGGGCTAAATGAGATAATAGCCTTCAATAAAAGCTGAGTGGAACAAACACTCAGGGCCCCTCACTGGAACCCCACAAGCTAATGGTGGTCCCCTGCGTGTCCCACCTTTGAAAACTCTATTCTATGTGTCCTTTTTATCTCTGGCCACTTTTAACTTTACTTTCCTTTAGTCCATCACTGCCAGTTCCACAGGTCCTAAAGGACCCTGCCCCTGGGGCAGTACCCCAGCATGTAACAGGGGTTCTGAAAGAAGGATAGAAAGAGACAGAAAGGGAAAACATATTCAAATATATAACGGCCAAGAATTTTCCAAATTTAATAAAAGACAAACCAGAAAGTTCAGAGAACTCCATACAGCAAACACACGCACACTCACCCACATGCCACCTAGATACTTCTTAGTTAAGCTGCTAAGAACCAGAGATTAAAGAAATCTAAAAAGCAGCAAGAGAGAAAGAAAAATTATACACAAAGGAACAAAGATAAGAACTATAGCTGGCTTCTCATAAAAAAAAAAAACTCTCCATAGTTTCAAAGAAAATGGAGGGTTATCTTTAATGTCATGTAATTTTAAAAAGCCTTTCAGTCAAGAATTCAACACTTGGAATAACTCTCTTTCAAAAATAAATGTGAAATAAAGACACAATTGTAAAGGGGACTTTACCTAACAAATGCAATCAATGTAACCTGGTTTCTTATACCCTCAATGAATCCCCAACAATAAAAAAAAAAAAAAATTTCCAGATCGATAAAAGGTGACTTGCATTACAAAAAATGTTCAAGGAGTTTCTTCATCCAAACTGACCATGATACCTAATGGAAACTCAGGGCTCCTCACAGAAAAGGACATGAAAAATAATGAGAATTGGGGTAAATAATATCTTTTTCTCCTTGGTAACACTGTCAATGATGATTGACTACCTAAAGAGGAAATAGCAACAATGTGTTAGGTATTTATGACATATGTTTAATTAAAATTTATGACAAGTATTACACAAAGGATGGGAGGGAAATAATGAAAGTGTTCTATTATAACATTACTCCCCTATTGGTGAATAAGTATGAGTTTATATGAAGTTGGACTGTAATATTTAAAGATGGATATTGTACCTACTAGAAAAAACATTATAAAAATAAAAAGGGGATACTCCTACTAAGTCAATAGTAGAGATAAAAGGGAATTATATAAATTACTTAATTTATCCAAAGGAAGGGAGAAGAAGAGAAAAAAAACAAAAAACAGATGTGACAAAAAGAAAACAAAGAGCAGGATACTATATTTAAATTTAACCACATAAATAATCCTATCAAATGAAAATGTTCTAATCCTAGGAAAGGCGAAATTAAAGGAATAGGAAACAGTTTGGTGGCCACCAGGAACTGAGGGTCAGGGGAGAGGGTTGACTGAAAAAATGCACATGACAACTTTTTTGAGTGATGGTTCATTGTGGTGGCTGCTTCATAACTGTAAGCAGTTGTTGACATCTGTTGAACTGTACAACAAAACAGTAAAATTTTCTGCATAAAATTTCGCCTTAATAAGCTCGTTTCAAAAATTGTAAATAATCCCGACATGTTAAAAAGAATTTTAAAAGAAGAATTGTCACGTCGTTAAGTCTCAGTGTTGTGTTCTTTGGAGTTCTGATCAGAGACACAGGGGTAAGAACTGCAAACGGAATGTACTTTTCAAGGGAGACCGTGACTCGCTCTGGTCGGCGGCCCAGCTAAACTTTACTGATTACCTTATATACTTTC
>CAUYTI010067682.1:0-18187 GCA_963575145.1 Galago senegalensis
TGGTCCCAGCTACTTGGGAAGCGGAGGCAGGAGACTCGCTTGAGCCCAGGAGTTGGAGGTTGCTGTGAGCTGTAATGCCATGGCACTCTACCCAGGGGGACAGCTTGAGGCTCTGTCTCAAAAAAAAAAAAAAAAAAAAAATCTATGACTCGGCTCGGCGCCTATAGCTCAACCGGCTAGGGCGCCAGCCACGTACACCTAAGGTGGCGGGTTTGAATCCCCAGCCCAGACCCGCCAAACAACAATGACGGCTGCAACCAAAAAATGGCCGGGCGTTGTGGCGGGCGCCTGTGGTCCCAGCTAATTGGGAGGCAGAGGCAGGAGACTCGCTTGAGCCCAGGAGTTGGAGGTTGCTGTGAGCAGTGAAGCCATAGCACTCTACCCAGGGGGACAGCTTGAGGCTCTGTCTAAAAAAAAAAAAATCTATGACTCAAAAACATGGAGCTCTTAAGAGGTGCTAATTTGTCGCTAAAGAATAATTCAAATGCATCATCATTTGGTCCTCATGGAGTATGCTTTTGGTTTTTAGGAATTCGACGAATCTGTTTCATCTTCTTTCTTATTTTCTCTGTTAAAAGAACAAAAAGTGGAAAGAAATTCATGTCTCAGGATGTTCTTTTCCCTGCTTTTGTCTATCTGGATATTGGAATAACTTTCCCAAGGAGTTTTGGATACCTTGGTGCTATTTCTTTAGTAATAAGTCATAATAATTGTTTAATTAGAAGGCAAATCTATTGCTTTTTTACTGATTACACAATGTTACACTTAATTGTATATAATTTAACGAATATAATATTAAAAACTGAAACACCTCCCCCTTAATCCTACTACACAGAGAAAGTAACTTTCAGTCTCAGTGCCTGTAGCTCAGTGGTTAGGGAGCTGGCCACATATATCCAGGCAGGCAGGTCTGAAGGCCTGCTAAACAACAATGACAACAACAACAACAACAACAACAAAATAGCTGGGCATTATGGTGAGTGCCTGTAGTCCCAGCTATTTAGGAGGCTAAGACAAGAGAATTGCTTAAGCCCAAGAGTTTAGGTTGCTGTGAGCTGTGACACCATAGCACTCTACCAAGGGCGACATAGTGAAACTGTCTCAAAAAAAAAAAAAACTTTCTGGTGGCACCTGTGGCTCAGTGGGTAGGGCACCAGCCCCATATTCCAAGCGTGGCAGATTCAAACCTGGCCCTGGCCAAACTGAACAAAAAATAACCAGGCATTGTGGTGGGTGCTTGTAGTCCCAGCCACTTGGGAGCCTGAGGCAGGAGAATCGCCTAAGCCCACAGTTGGAGGTTGCTGTAAGCTGTGATGCCATGGCACTCTACCGAGGGCGACAAAGTAAGACTGTCTCTAAAAAAAAAAAAAATTTCAACATTTTCTTGTCTACCTTTCCAATCTTTCAACGCATTCACATATATTTGTCCATTACATGTATAAGTGTTTTTAGTTGTGATTTAAATGGTAACACATAACAAGCAGAGAGCTAGGAGCTTAGGGGAGGGCCCTGCACCCAGCTGGGGCCCTACAGACTGTCACGGGGGAGGGTGCTCAGAGCCGGAGGTGCCAGAGCAGAGACACAAAGCTCCTGGCATGCTTCAGACTCAGCAGGCCCCTCAGACCCCTGCCATTTCTCTGTTTGGCTCAGCTCTACTTAGGTGGGAGGAAGTCCCAACTTCTCAACCCATTTTTCTTCATGTTTGGGACAGCAGTGCCAAGAAGAAGGAGGCAGCTGGGATTCCATGGTGTTTTTCTCACCATTCTTCTTTCCACTTCCATTCCCACCAGGGTTGGTGTCTTTTTTTTTTTTTTTTTTTTTGAGACAGAGCCTCAAGCTGTCCCCCTGGGTAGAGTGCCATGGCATCACAACTCACAGCAACCTCCAACTCCTGGGCTCAAGTGAGTCTCCTGCCTCAGCCTCCCAAGTAGCTGGGACCACAGGCACCCGCCATAATGCCTGGCTATTTTTTTTTTTTTGGTTGCAGCCATCAACCCGACGGACATGGGCTGGATTTGAACCTGCCACCTTAGGTGTATGTGCCTTACCCACCTGAGCCACAGTCACTGAGCCAGGGCTGGTGTCTTTTATACTTCCCCTTGCAGAATTTTTCCACAGCATTTTAGCTGATGTGTCTGTAAATAGCTCATGAAATATATTAAACAGCAACCCAAATGAGTGTGTCTGCTACCTTGAAATCTGCACACTCTAGGCCAACTCCAGAAGTGCAGCAAGAACTACAAAGGAAAAAGGGCCCTGCTCCCCAGCTCCTTTCCTGTCATCCAATCACCCACACCAAGACCAGCATTTATACACTGGGGCTTTGAAGCCCCTTCAAAGAGACAGTGAGGCCAGAGGAAGACAAAGGCAACGACCAGAGACAGGGATGCAGTTCTCAGAGACAGGTCTTTTTTTTTTTTTTTTTCCAGTTTTTAGCTGGGGCTGGGTTTGAACTCACCACCTCTGGCATATGGAGCCAGCGCCTTACTCCTTTGAGCCACAGGCTCCACCCTCAGAGACAGGTCTTGACCAGAAGGTAGGGTACGATGCCCAGCGGCAGATGGCAATGATGCTTCCTGAGAAATGACTGTTTGTTCAGCCGAAACCCCACTAGAGGGCATCAGAGAACAGCGATCCCAATACTGAGACCAGATCTGTAGTCAGGTTACTCACCTGCAAACAGGGACAATAACATATAGGGGATTATGGCAAGAAGCAAATATGGCAATGTTTGTGAAAATATTTTAACTATAAACCACTGTGTAAAAGTGATTAGTAAAGTCTGTATGCAAGGGATTGTAATATTTTTATCATCATGAACTCAAATGGTTAACAAGTAAGAAAACTAGAACCTGGCTCGGCACCTGTGGCTCAAGTGGCTAAGGCACCAGCCACATACACCTAAGGTGGCAGGTTCAAATCTAGCCCAGGCCTGCCAAAACAACAATGACGGCTGCAACCAAAAAAAAAAAAATAGCCAGGTATCCTGGCGGACGCCTGTGGTCTCAGCTACTTGGGAGGCAGGAGACTTGCTTGAGCCCAGGAGTTGGAGGTTGCTGTGAGCTGTGATGCCACAGCACTCTACCCAGGGGGATAGCTTGAGGCTCTGTCTCCAAAAAAAAGAAAAAGAAAACTAGAACCTGCCCCAAGGCTAAGGATCAGGAAATATCAGGAGTCTAAGAAAACTTCTGTGAGGTTATGGTGGTGCCTGTAGCTCAAGAGGCTAAGGTGCCAGCCACATACACTGGAGCTAGTGGGTTTGAATCCGGCCTGGGCCTGCCAAACAATGACAACTACACCCAAAAAATGGTCAGGTGTTGTGGAGGGAGCCTGTAATCCCAGCTACTCAGGAGGCTGAGGCAAGAGAATCGATTAAACCCAGGAGCTTGAGGTTGCTGGGAGCTGACACCACGGCACTCTATCCAGGGTGATAGCTTGAGGCTCTGTCTCAAAAAAAAAGAAAAGAAAAGAAAGAAAGAAAGAAAACTCCTGTGAGGTACAACCTTTTTTTCCCTCAATAGCAAGAACAGTAAATAACATCCTATTAGCTAAATGTTGCCAGTATTTGCCTTTACAAATCCCAAATTATAGTCGCCATTACAAGATATTTTCTTCTCCCCTCAGTCTCAGATTTCACTAGCAGAAAAAAAATAACTAAGAAGAAGTGGAAAAGGAAATGGTGTACTAGTTTATGAACCACGGGGATTTGCTGGCATGGTATGGCCTTTATAACAGCGTCCCTAGATTTAAGCCCAGTATAGAAAAATAATCCAACACCTTAATTTTTGGAATTTAATTCCACTCCAGTTTGGAGAGGCACCCAAGAGTTGGTAGTCAGTCTCAGGGGCCACACGCACCTACTCCTGAAGGTGTTGCCAGCCATACTGCACCTCACCGCTCTCCCAGATCCTTCAACACTCAGGGACTCTAATTTGTATCCATTTGCTATTTAAAAATCATATTTCTGACAAAATAATATATTAATTGTAGAAAATTTTAAATGTAGGGTAAAGATCTTGTTAAAAAAATTACTCAGTGACACTTGTCAAAGCACCATAAGGAGACTATTCAAGACCATTGTGATAGATATAGGGACCATGGCAGTGGGATTTTGCAGTGGGGGGAGACAGTTTGGGCTCAATTTCCAATACAGCATGGGCTGCTGGGAATTTGTAACCAAGGACCAGGGTAGGGGTAAGTGGATGGAAAATTACTAAGAGGAAACATCAGGGGTAAGGAGGATTTGGGCTAATCCAACCTAACAGGATTCTTCCTGAGGACAGGCTGGGGTGATCAGACATCATCTGTGGAATGGTGACAGATGAGGAACCTGATCAGACATCAAGGGTGATAAAATATCAAGGGTGGGGAGTTCTTGCTAAACTGAGTAGAATTCTTTGTGAAAACTGCATTTTCTGAGGAAGTGCACAGATGAAACAGATGAGTCTAGGAGAGGCTAAGGAATCTGACTAAAGTTTGACCAAGCAAATAATGTGTCAACATAAAGAAGAGAAAACACCCATAATGCCTTCCCCTAGCAATGACTTGATAACATGTTTATTTTCTTCCCTTGTTATTTTTGTGCACCTGTGGATTTTTTCTATTTTTATTTTTATTTTTGAGACAGAGCCTCAAGCTGTTGCCCTGGGTAGAGTGCTGTGGCATCCCAGCTCACAGCAACCTCCAACTCCTGGGCTCAAGCGAGTCTCCTGCCTCAGCCTCCCAAATAGCTGGGACCATAGGCACCTGCCACAACGCCCGGCTATTTTATTAGTTGCAGCCATCATTTTTTTTTTTTTGGCCATACTTTGTTTTTTCTTTCTTTTATTAAATGATAGCTGTATACATTAATGCAAACATGGGGTACAGTGTAGTGTTTTCATATACAATTTGAAATATTTTCATCAAACTGGTTAACATAAACTTTGTGTCATTTACTTAGTTATTGTGTTAAAACATTGTAGCCGTCATTGTTGTTTGGCGGCCGGGCTGGATTCAAACCTGCCACCTTAGGTGTATGTGGCTGCGCCTTAGCCACTTGAGCCACAGGCGCCGAGCCTGTGGATCTTTTTTTAGATATAATCCACATTCTGCCCGGTGCCTGTGGCTCAAGTGACTAAGGCGCCAGCCACATACACCTAAGGTAGCAGGTTCGAATCCAGCCCAGGCCCACCACACAACAGTGATGGCTGCAAACAAAAAACAGCTGGGCGTTGTAGCAGGCACCTGTGGTCCCAGCTACTTGAGAGGCTGAGACAGGAGACTCGCTTGAGCCCAGGAGTTGGAGGTTGCTGTGAGCTGTGATGCCACAGCACTCTACCCAGGGACACAGCTTGAGGCTCTGTCTCAAAAAAAAAAAAAACAAACATACAATGTGTGAGATTTATTTGCACACATGAAAAATTAATAGCAAATATTAGCATGATGCATACTTATTTTAGCCACAATAAGAAGTGTTAAGATTACAAACAAGACAAGAGTGAGCATTGATGCCTTATTTTTTTACATAAGATACTCTTCACAAAGGTCACAGGATTTCAAGCTCCCTGCAGGAGAGAGTTTCAGAACAAAAAGAAAGAAAAGACTATTTTCTGCCCAGGAAGCAGTTATGAGAGTACAAGGGACCTAGATAAGGAAGTGATACACAGACATTAAACTGTGCATCACACAAATGTAATATTAATATTTATGAATGAAAAAAATTGTATAAATAACACAGTAAGCCATGGTTTACCCTCAAAGAACCACATATAAATCACTAGATGAACCTCAGTTAATAAAAGGTATCATAAATAAAAATTGATTAATATAGAGAAAAAGTAGAGCCTCAGTAATAAGAATAAATATAAGAACAGGAATACCTTTTTTGCTTTTCATTTTAGGATTTTTTTTTTTTTAGTGATAGAGGCTCATTTTGTCACCCTTGGTAGAGTACCCTGGCATCACAGCTCACAGCAACCTCAGTTCTGATTCTCTTGCCTCAGCCTCCCGAGTAGCTGGGACTACAGGTGCCCACCACAACGTTAATAACCACGTCTGGTTATTTTTTTGTTGCAGTTTGGATGGGGCTGGGTTCAAACCCACCACCCTCCATATATGGGGCCGGTTCCCTAACTCACTGAGGCACAGGTACAGCCCAGGGTTTTTTTTTAGAAAAGAAAATACATAGTATTGACTAGGATGTGCTAATGTGCACACTACTCCTATATATTTATGATGGCACTATAAATTCACATAACTCATTTGGAAAGGAATTTGAAAATACTTTATGTATCAATATTATCAAAAGCATTAACATCCTGTGAACCAGAAATTCTAATGGTGGGATCCCATCCCACAATAAGTTCTTTATATGAAAAAACTCTATGCATAAACATATCCAATGCAGCATGTCCATAACACCATAAAAATGAGAATGTGTCTCCCTAAGGGGAGAGGCTGAACAAGTTACATTAGTCACTTAACGGGATATGTGACGGGTTTGAAATAGATTATAAAGTAAACAGGCATGCATACAAAATTATAAATATGACTCTGAACTTTAGAAATCAAATATTCTTGACTTGATTCTTGAAATAAGCTCATAAGGTAACACAGATTACCACACTTCTAAAGTTGGTAATAAAAAGAAATGACCGGCAGCACCCATAGGTCAGTGGGTAGGGCGCCAGCCACAAACACCCAGGCTGGCATGTTCCAACTCAGCCTGGGCCAGCTAAACAACAATGACAACTGCAAAAACAAAAAAGCTGGGTGTTGTGGTGGCACCTGTAGTCCTAGCTACTTGGGAGGCTGAGGCAAAAGAAACCCTTAAGCCCAAGAGTTTGAGGCTGCTGTGATGCCACAGCACTCTACTGAGGGTGACATAGTGAGATTCTGTCTCAAAAAAAAAAGAAGAAATGACCGTTCTTTTCCCATCTTCTCTATATTTTCCTTATTTTTCTTTAATATTTACACATTTTTATATAATCTCCAAAATAAAATAATGCTAAGAAAATAACAGATCATGTCTGTTTTTAATTTACGAACAAAAAGAGATCTTCAAAACAAGGTATGAAACTAAATAAATGCTATCTTCCACCTTATGGTTTACCTTGCTTTTTCTGCGTCTGGTTGCCTGATGAAACAGAAATAACATCAGGCTCCTGGTTCGGCCCAATGACCTTCTCATCCTTGTTGAAGATGATCATTGGTAACTGGGTACCAGCTTCCGGTGGAGACCTTATTCTTACTCTGCATTCAAATAACAGAGAAGAAAAAAGTTCAAAGCAGTGCTCTTGGCCATTTACCATGTATTAAGTGTTACATGCAAGGTATTGTGTCAAGCTCACTAGTCTACAGTGTAGATTCTATTATCCACATTTTACAGATGCTGAAACTGAGGCCCAGAAAAGGTAAAATCTTGCCCAAGGGCACCAAGTGAGGAAGTAGCTGGTAGAGGAGCCAGGCAGTCTCTAAAGCCTCCTTTCCCAGCAATCACTCAATTCTGCTAAATGCATTTTCCCCTAAGAATCTGTAAAACACTCAGCAAATTGACACATAAGGGAAAAGGAACCAGAAACCAAGAAGACATTAAAGTGAAGTCTAGGGGAGCATAAGAAGAGCATGAGCCCATCAGTTGTCTGCCCCATCCCTTTCTGCCTCCCCCAACCTTTTATTCTGAGACAGAGTCTCACTCTGTACCCCTGAGTAGAGTGCCACGGCATCACAGCTCACAGCAACCTCAAACTCTTGGGCTTGATAGATTCTCCTGCCTCAGCCTCTCCAGTAGCTGGGACTACGGGTGCCCACCACTACACCTGGATAATTTTTCTATTTTTAGTAGGGATGGGGGTCTTGCTCTTGCTCAGGCTGGTCTCATACTTCTGAGCTCAAATGATTCACCCACCTCAGCTTTCCAGAGTGCTGGGATTACAGGTGTCAGCCACTATGCCCTTTCCATTTTTTTGAGACAGAGTCTCAAGCTGTTGCCCTGAGTAGAATGCCATGGCAACAGAGCTCACAGCAACCTCCAATTCTTGGGCTCAAGTGATCCTCCTGCCTCAGTTTTTCTAGTTTTATAGAGACAGGGTCTCCCTTTTTGCTTAGGCTGGTCTTGAACTCGTGAGCTCAAGCACCATCTGCCTCAGCCTCCCAGAGTGCTAGGATTACAGGCATGAGCCATAGCGCCCCACCCTCTTTCCCCTTAACAGACTGAATTTTGTTACCCTATCTCACCCCAGAAGGGGCCAGGGACAGCATTTGTGGCTGAGTGAGCATGTGACCTAAATTCACACACAGAGGCATGAATCATCCTGACTATGGGAAACAGAGCCATCTGGTGCTGGCTGGTACAACCTGCCTGAGGAAGAGGCCAATACGGATGATTGTACAGCAGAGAGACAAAGGCACCTGAGTCCTTCACAGTAGTAAACCACTGCCAGGGGCTTCTCACCTGGAGCCCTCCTACCCCACCTCAAATAGGTGAGGTCATCAATATCTTCACTGTTTAAGCCAGTCTAAGTTAAGTCTTTTGTTGCTTGATGCCAAAAAGCATTCTAACATGAGACATTGTCAGATTAATTTTCCTAAATAAAAGGTTAGGCAGTGCCTGTGGCTCAGTGGGTAGGGCACTGGCCCCATATACTGAGAATGGCGGGTTTGAACCTGGCCCTGGCCAAACTGCAAACAAACAAACAAAAAGAAAAATAGCTGAGCATTGTGGCCAGCTCTACTTGGGAGGCTGAGGCAGGAGAATTGCCTAAGCCCAGGAGTTGGAGGTTGCTGTGAGGTTATCAAACACAATATAAAGTTAGAATCTACCACAGTTTTATGGCAAAGTATTTTTTTTTCTTTAGATACTTCTTCATTCATCTTCCTACCTCCAATCTTATTCATTTCAAATCTATCCTCTTCTGGGCCACTATTGGTCTACCTTAAAAGTAGTCTGAGCCCACAATTCCTAGTTTAAAACCTATCAGGGGTTGGGAGCAGTGGCTCATGACTGTAATCCTAGCACTCTGGGAGGCCCAGGTGGGTGGATTACCTGAGCTCACAGGTTTGAGACATGCCTGAACTGAAGTGAGACCTCGTCTCTACAAATAGGCAGTCATTGTGGCAGGCACCTGTAGTCCCAGCTACTTGGGAGGCTGAGGCAAGAGAATCACTTGACTCCGAGAGTTGGAGGTTGCTGTGAATTATGATGCCATGGCCCTAAGTGACACACTGTCTCAAAACAAAACAAAACAAACAAAAAAAAAACCTGTCAGGTTCCCTTAGATATTACGCACAATATTACATATTTATAAGCCACAAAAATCCTTACCAACTATCTTATGAGGTAGAGGCTACCATTGTGAGGTAGGTAAGGACATTGAGGCTCAGAGTCACATAGCTAGTGAGTAGCGAAAACCATTACTTGAATCTAGCCCTGTTTCTTACCATGTTCCCCTCTCTGTCAGTAATGAACCCAGCTGACTGAACCAACCATGCCATTTCATGCCACTTGGCCTTTGCACAGACTATGCCCTCTGCCTACAATGCTCTTTCCTTCCTTATTCATTGGTCAAAGCCCTAGAAGGCTGCTTATGTCAACACTCGAAGCTTTTCCTTCTCTTCTGTAATTCTTGAGATTTTCTTCCCCATTTCTCTAACTGGCTGTGATCATTTATATTGCTGTTCCATCTTCCCACTCACCTATACAAACTCCTCACCTGGTTTTTAAATCTCTAACACATGTACAGTCTTTGGCACATGGCAGGCACCCAAGGGATGTTACTGCACCATAAATGCTCCTCAACTCTACTCTGGGACTGAACTGAAAGAACATTAGAATTACTTACTCACTTCTGGAGATGTCTAGGATTAGAAGTGTGACAGAGGCAAACTGTTTCTTTAAAATACAGTAATTCACATCTTCATCCTGAGAAAAGAGTAACCAATTGTATATCATCTGACTCCCTCACATGAGAACAAAAACAGAAAAGGTTCAGGGAACTAGGCAAATGAGCAGCTCAACCTCCATTCCAAACAGTAAACCAACTCTGGGTGCTCAGAAACACCTGTACATCAAAGCAGTCACCACCTCAAGAAAGCGGCATTGCAGGAAGGAGGGTGTTCCCACTCAATGGCTTAGGCTCAAGTGAAGACAGTGATCAGGTCATTCATTTAACACTTACCAGGTAGGAAGAAAAGCCATCATTCTTTGTACGGTCTAGGCTGAATCCGATCTAGGGGAGAGCAGAAAGAGCAGAGGTAAAGAGCCACACAATTGTCCATAACTATCCTACTCATAGAGCAAAAGAGGTGATTCTTCTGGCCTAGCTTCCTTTTAGTTTTCTTAGCATTCATTTTTGCAAGAAAGTGGTATCTGGGCCCAGGTGTGGTGGCTCACACCTGCAATCCCAGCACTCTGAGAGGCCAAGGCGGAGTGCCTAAGATCACAGGTGCAAGACCAGCCTGAGTCAGAGCAAGACCCCTCCTCTAAAAATAGCCAGGCACTGTGGCGAGTGCCTATAGCCCCAGCTACTGAGGAGGGTGAGGCAAGAGAATTGCTTGAGCCCAAGAGTTAGAGGTTGCTGTGAGCTATGATGCTACCACACTCTACTGAGGGTGACACAGTGAGACTCTGTCTCAAAATAAATAAATAAGGTGTGGTGCCTGTGGCTCAAGGAGTAGGGTGCCAGCCCCCTATGCTGGAGGTGGTGGGTTCAAACCCAGCCCCAGCCAAAAAAAAACTGCAAAGAAAAATAAATAAATAAATAAAATAAAAAAGTGACATCTGCCTAAGTAAAATCACTAGAATTACTAGTAAAATTACCAGAATTATTCAAGAATCATGGGCAGTGCCTGTGGCTCAAAGCAGTAGGGCACCAGCCTCATATGCCGGAGGTGGCGGGTTCAAACCCAGCCCCAGCCAAAAAAAAAAAAAAGAATCGCAACTTAGAGCTCAATGCCCGTAGCTTAGTAGTTAGGGTGCCAGCCACATATACCAGGGTTGACAGGTTCAAACCCAGCCCAGTCTTGCTAAATAATGACAACTGCAAAAAAAAAAAAAAAAAAAAATAGCCGGGCATTATGGCAGGTGCCAATAGTCCCAGCTACTTGTGTGGCTGAGGCAAGAGAATTGCTTAAGCCCAAAAGTTAGAGGTTGCTGTGAGCTGCGACGCCATGGCAGTCTACCAAGGGCCATGTAGTGAGAGACTCTGTCTCAAAAAAAAAGAATTACTTAAATTTTGAAAGTAAAAATATCTGATGTCAAATATATAATTTGGTACTCACAAGTTTAATTTTCTCCATATTCTGACACTTTATATTTAGGCTTTTGGGTTAGAAGGTGATTCTTTCACCTAAACTAAAATAAACCCCTTGATCTCATAATAACGTACTTACAGTGACATCCTTGTCTTCAGGCTCATTCACTGAGAGGCTACTGACGTTGACCTTCATGTACCCATCCTTAAAGAATCCAAAGGTGTTCAGATGAACCTTACGCCTCACATCATCCTAAAAGATTGGTTGTGGAGTAATTAGTAATATCGACAAATTAACTTTTGATTATATAACCTATTTGTTTGCTTGAAAAACTATGATATCCAGTTTCCTGCTAGGCAGTCAGTATTTTCAGATGCTTACTTATATACATAGCTGTGGTAATTATCTTTCTCCAAAAGCTGAAGATGACGCATCAGAAATTCATGAGATACAATAGTTTCTATAGAAAGAATCACAGAATGGATTCAATTCACTGCAGTGCGTTTGTGTGGGTTCTAGGGCCCAACGCAGTGGTCAGCTGGAATGTGAACTCTAGGGCAGAAGAAACCATGATTTAGTCCTATCTGTATCCTTCCCGACAGTACAATGCCTGGCATCCAGTAGGCACTCAAAACATGTTGGAGGTTGGGGAGGAAGCAAAAGGACAACCAATAGCTGCTCCAAGAATGTTAATTTATATAACTCTTCTCATCAGTCTGTGTGCACCTGGCTCCTCCCTTCACATCACAGGATGAAGACTGGTACCTGCTCATTAATTTTCTAAGTTATAACTTCATTTTTTAAAAGGTTCATTTATATCAAAAAAGTATTACAACAGATTTTCAGGGAACAAAGCCTTACACAAGAGGAATCCCAGGAACTAGTCACATCAGCCACATGGAGACAGAAGCTTATGCATATAAGATAATCCTATTTGTTTTTTACTTTTTCTTTCAAGACACAGTCTCATTCTTTTGCTGCAGTGGTGTCATCATAGCTCACTGCAACCTCAAACTCCTGGGTACAAGCAGTCCTCTTGCCTCAGCCTCCCCAGTGGCTGAGTACTACAGGAATGAGCTGCTGTAAAGCCCAGTTGCTAAGCTTTGATGAAACTGCATCATGTGGACAGGACAAGGGTGATACTGTCTCAACATCAAGATTCCTATTTCCAATATGTCAACAGTGGTGCTGGTGAATACTTCTAAGACTGGACAGAGATACTTTTTACTGTACAAAGTTGAGTTTTATATTGAGATTTGCCTAAATTGCAACACTTTAATAAGCATGCAGTTTGTTTCTTTGGGTGAATGGTAATTTTTTATGTTTAGATTTGAGATTTCCTGGGCATCAGAGGTAGCCTAAGGGTAAACACCAAAGGCCCGTGAGAAGCTGTTTGTCAGATGCTTAGAGGAACAATATAAACCACACCTCCTATTCCTCCCAGAAGACAGGGTGACAGACTTTTTGTGTGTGTGTGTGTGTGTGTGTGTGTGTGCGCGCGCCACTGGGAAGATTTTATTTCCTAGCCCACTGTTCCATTCAAGGAACACAGCTTTTTGAGAGTCCTAGTGGGCTGAGGAGGAGAGGGACATAGTTCCACTGCACACCTCTGCCTAGGCCCCTCAACACCTGTTAAAAATCCCCAGCTTCGGGGTGACACCTGTGGCTCAGTGGGTGGGGTGCTGGCCCCATATACCAAGGGTGGCCGGGCTTTGTGGCGGGTGCCTGTAGTCCCAGCAACTCAGGAGGCTATGGCAAGGGAATGTAAAAACTAAAGTATAAAAGTATTAGAAGAAAATATAGGAAAATCATATTCAGTCTTGGAGTATGGATGCCTTTCCTAAGTAAGACACATTAGCCAGGGGCTATTAAAAAAGGAAAATTAATAGATGTGATTATAGAAGCGACACCTGCAGAGGGTTCAAACCTGGCCCTGGCACAAATTGCAACAGAGAAATGGCCAAGTGTTGTGGCGGGTGCCTGTGGTTCCAGCTACTCCGGCGGCTGAGGCAGGAGAATTGCCTAGGCCCTGGAGTTGGAAGTTGCTGTGAGCTGTGTGACGCCACTTTATCTACCGAGGGCGATAAAGTGAGACTCACTCTAAAAGAAAAAAAGAAAAACTCCCCAGCTTCCCCTGCTGGGGTTCCAGTTCCTTCTTCCCTTTTATTTGGCCCCTGGGAATTTCCTTTATTTTCTTAGGAGGTCAGCTGTTTTCTGGACTTCCCCTTCTTGGTGGGGATGAGAGTAGCTTGTAGCAAACCGGTACTCTCACAGAAAACCTGTAGGAAAGCAAGATAAGAGAGGCCATCTGCTGGAAGACAAGGAGGGCTGGTAAATGGTAAGGCCCAGAAAAGCTAAGCCTTACAGCCTTGTCTGAGATTCTCTGACAGAGTTAAGCCCTGTGGAAAATGATCTGAATAACGATTTTCTCAGTTCTCCCAGGGATGGTAGCTTGCTACACCATCCTGGATGCCTAGGAGAGAAACTAACTCAACTGCACACAGCGGTGTACCTGAGCACATTAGGGTCTACTTCTGTCCCAGCATCTGCAGCGGAGCAGGACTGCACAGAGAGGAAAGAACATGTAACTCCTGCCACACACAATATGGGTAAACCACAAAGATACACACTGAGCCAAACAAGCCACATTCAGGTAAACTGAATCCAAATGCAGGAGGAAGTCATCCATGTATGGTGATAGAGGTCAGGACAGTGATAACTCTTGGGAGAAAGGGACTGTCTTGTCACTTGAATGCAAGGCTAAAGAAGCTTCCGGAGGGGCTTGGTAATGGTTTTTAGCTGACTTCACAGAGTGTGTTTACATTGTAGAAATGCATTGAATTGTATGCATATGAGTCTTTTTTAGAACATATATACTTCAATAAAGTTTAAAATTTAAAACTATGCTTCTTCTAATATATTTAGCATGTAGATGCATTGTAGGAGAATGGAAGCAGAATGGACTATATTCATTTAATGAATGAATGTTTAAAAATGTTTAAAATTGCAACCTTATACTGGTTTTTTCTCCACATAAACAGTGCATTGCTTTACTATTTTTTTTTTTTACCTTTACATCATCACTTCATTTGATGATATAATACCATTAAAAACAGTTTTGGAAGAATTCTGAAAACCAGGCCTGGTGGCTCACACCTGAAACCCCAGCATTTTGGGAGGCTGAGACAGTGGGATCAAGTTGAAGCCAAGGGATAGAGACCAGCCTGAGTAACACAACAACCCTGTCTCAACCAAACTTTTTTTCCAGACTGAGAAAAAGCAAGACCTTGTCTCTACAAAAAGAAAAAAGGAAAATTAGCTGGGTGTGGTGGCACACCTCAAGTCTCAGCGACTCAGGAGGCTGAGGCAGTAGGATCATTGGAGCCAAGGAGCAAGAGGTTTCAGTGAGCTAACCCAGGTGACAGGGAATTTTTTTTTCCAATTAGCCAGGCATGTGCACCTATAGTCCCAGCTGGCTCAGGAGGTGGAGTTAGGAAGATTGCTTGAGCCCAGGAGTTTGAGGTTACAGTGAGCTATGATCATACCACTGCACTCCAGCCTAGACAACAGAGCAAGATCTTGTCAAAAAAAAAAAAAAAAAAACAGCTAGGGACATACATATATGTTTTGTTATAGCATTTATAGGTCAGTATGCCTACCTGATATATTTGGTAAGTATATTAATATGTATATATAAACCATTACCATTGGTCTGCTTTATCTTATAATATTTTACAGAAAACTTGAATGTTCTTAAATTGGTATGTTTAATAAAGTTATCCTTATATATATATTTTCTAAAAATCACTAACAATAGTATCATAACCCCCAGTTTTCAGCACTTTCTAAGAACTGGGTTACATGCCAAGGGCTTTACCTATTTACCTTTTTTTTTTTTTTGAGACAGAGTCTATGTCACGCTCAGTAGAGAGGCATGGCGTCACAGCTCACAGCAACCTCAAACTCTTGGGCTCAAGCAATTCTCTTGCCTCAACCTCCCAAGTAGCTGGGACTACTGGCGCCCACCACAACACCCAGCTATTTTTTGTTGCAGTTGTCACTGTCGTTTAGCAGGCCTGGGCTGGGCTTGAACCCGCCAGCTCCAGTGTACGTAGCCAGCACCCTAGCCACTGAGCTATGAATACTAAGCCTATCATTTCTAAAACTTCACTCATACCAGTGTGGTTAAGAGTAGTATCCTCATGATAGGAAGGAAGACACAAGTTCAGAGGAGACGTGAGTAGCCACTACCATGGAGACTACAAGCAGTAAAGCTAGCTTTTTACCACGGATCTGACAGGAAAGCTATTTTCACATTATTGTCCCCTATTATGGGAAAGTAATCATGATATAATATTAAACATGAAAAGAGAATCCAAACTGTAAATGGTAAGATCTGAGTTTGTAAAAAGAAAAAAATTAAAAGGCACATATATTTACCCTTATTTATTTATTTTTTGAGACAGAGCCTCAAGCTGTAGCCCTGGGTGGAGTGCCATGACATCACAGACCACAAGCAACCTCCAATTCCTGGCCTCAAGCGATTCTCTTGCCTCCACTTCCCAAGTAGCTGGGACTACAGGCGCCCACCACAACGCGCAGCTCTTTTTTGGTTGCAGCCATCATTGTTGTGTGGCGGACCCGGGCTGGATTTGAACCCGCCAGCTCAGGTGTATGTGGCTGGCGCCTTAGCCACTTGAGCCACAAGCGCCGAGCTGACCCTTATTTATTTATTTATAAAAGACTATGAAAAGGTTAGTACCAATGGAATTGTGGAAAATGATTTTCTTTATACTTTTCTACATTTTCTAAATTCCTAACAATGCTCATGCATTAATTTATAATAAGGAAAAAAATCACACGTTATTTGTAAATCAGGTATTACTGGTTCGGCACCCAGAGCACAGAGATTACAGCACCAGCCACATACACTGAGGCTGGTGGGTTTGAACCCAGCCTGGGCCAGCTGAACAACAAATGACAACTGAAACAAAAAAATAACTGGGCGTTGGGGCAGGCACCTGTAGTCCCAGCTAGTTGGGAGGTTGAGGCAAGAGAATTGCTTAAGCCCAAGAGTTTGAGGTGGCTGTGAGCTATGACACCACAGCACAATACTGAGGGCAACGGAGTGAGACTCTGTCTCAAAAAAAAAAAAAAAAGAAGGTATTAGTGTTTACTTAATCTACCCGTAGGATCCTCATCTGACCTGACCCCCACCTCCATATTGTTATTACATCACCATGTCAAATAAGGTATATATAGACGTGACTCTGTAAACTGCACCTCGTTATGCAAGTCACAGAGACAAATCTCAGGAGATAAAAAGGGTTTGCCACAGTAGTGTGAGGAGGACAACAGCAGACACAGCAAGGACTGAAATTTAGTTACATCTTCAATCCTCTCCATTGGCACTGACAGCAGGAAAGTTTGCCTGTTTGACAAGGACTTCAGGGATGGTAAGCACTTAAGACTTTGTATCCAGTACTGAGCTACAGAGATCAACACACCTTCTTCTAACAACTGTTAGAGAACTGTTAATTATGCCCATTTTATAGATAAGGAAACAGAGGGTAAGAGAGTTAAAACTTGGTTAAAATCATAAAGCTAGTAGATGGCAGAGCCAGTTTTTAACCTTAGGATTGCTTAAACCCCAAACCTATGCTTTTAACCACCTCATACTTTTATACTTTTAAACAAAACAAATATGTTTTTTTCTTCTCAATCTGTTTATTTCCTTTAAAAGTATTTATTTCTTGAAATAAACACTTTTGTATTATGATACAAAATTCAAAATTTTGTCTTATGATACAAAATTCAAAGCAGAAAAAATACATACTTTGAAAAGTAATATGAGTAAATATCATAAATTTGTTACCAGTACATAAAATTTCTTGTACCTTCTATCTGTTCTTGTGTTTTGTAATTTATATTACATAACATTTCTTGTAACATAATATGTTAAAAAGTAAATGCTAAAATTCCTTTATAATACAAAAAATAAGCACCTAAATATAAACAAATAAAAATTTCTATTAAGGGTAGTGCCTGTGGCTCAGTGAGTAGGGTGCTGGTCCCATATACCGAGGGTGGTGGTTTCGAACCCAGGCCTGGCCAAACTGCAACAGTAATAACAACAAAACGCTGGGCATTGTGTTGGGCGCCTGTGGTTCCAGCTACTCGGGAGGCTGAGACAAGAGAATCACCTAAGCCGAAGAGTTGGAGATTACTGTGAGCTGTGACACCATTGCACTCTACCGAGGGCAACAAAGTGAGACTCTTGTCTCTAAAAAAATAAAAATAAAATGTTTAAAAAAATTTATATTAAAAATCAAAACAAAAGATCTTTTTCATGGAATTTGGGCCAAAACATGGGTTATAACTCCATTATACACAGGAGTACACAATACATGGCAATAAAGTTGTGTTCCCCGCCCACTCAGTTCTTTGCCCCCTAGAACCTACATTTATATTTTGTATCTTTCCAGAGCCTTGATATGCATATATATAACGCTTTATTTTATTTATTTTTTTGCAGTTTTTGGCTGGGGCTGGGTTTGAACCCACCACCTCCGGTATACGGGGCCAGTGCCCTACTCCTTTGAGCCATAGGCGCCACCAAAGCTTTATTTTAAACATGTTTTTTTTTTTTTTTTTGAGACAGAGCCTCAAGCCGTCCCCCTGGGTAGAGTGCCGTGGCATTACAGCTCACAGCAACCTCTAACTCCTGGGCTCAAGCGAGTCTCTTGCCTCCGCCTCCCAAGTAGCTGGGACCACAGGCGCCCGCCACAACGGCCGGCTATTTTTTGGTTGCAGCCATCATTGTTGTTTGGTGGGCCTGGGCTGGATTCGAACTCCCCACCTCAGGTGTATGTAGGTGGTGCCTTAGCCTCTTGAGCCACAGGCGCCGAGCCCAGATTTTTTTTTTAATTTTTATTTATTTATTTATTTATTTATT
>CAUYTI010067684.1:0-24279 GCA_963575145.1 Galago senegalensis
CGTTTTAAAGCAATAACTGAGAAAATGACATGAAGGCTGTGTTGACCAGTTCGATGGAAGTATTTCAGAATGCATGTGAAAACCCCACACTGTACCCCAGAAGTGCATTAATGTACATAGTTAACATTCGATTAAAAAAAATTAAAAAAAAAAGAATCACAATCATCTAATATTGAATTAAAGAGCTTTTCCTCATATGTTGACTTGAATTTAGTCCCTTTAAATCCTTAGTCTGATTCCTTGCTTTCTACCTTTTTGCTGAGAATGTTCTATAGCCCAGTGATGATTTAAAGTGTATGTTCAAACGATTTGATTCTGATTGGTGAATCAGTTTTCAGAATCTCAATGAACAGACATGCAAATTATTTTGTAATTACATATTTTGTAAATGAGATAACCTGGAAAGTGAGCAATTTATGAAAAGAGGGCTCTCCAGTACACGTGCCACATGGTAAAGTATGGAGAAAGCCTCCACTGCCCTCACCCAGGGTTCAGAAGCCAGTGTAGGCTGCTGCTCAGATCACATGGGTGGTCCCACATGGCATAAAGGGCCTCTCTTCCCTGTCCCCAGAGCACAGCCCTCATCATACTTAAGATCCTTAAAACAGTGACTTGTGGCCAGAGGAAAAGGATGAGAACCCCAGTCAACTAAGTGCCTTGCCTAGGAAAACTTGCTCTCTTAGCTCTGGCTCAGGGTATCTGGTCTCCAGAACCCAGCTGAACTCCCAGCTTTAAAGAAATTTGCTTTCAAAAGTGAATATCATAATCTCCACCTTGGAAAAACTGATCATTTTTTTTTTTGCCATTAGTATTAAAGGGCTCAAGTCCCTGGGAGGGCTCTGAATCCTTGTCCAAAATATTTTCCTTCTAAGGAAAGGAAGGGGGCTAGGTTCAGTGGCACACGCCTGTAATCCTAGAACTCTGGGAGGGTAAGGGGGGAGTATCACTTGAGGTCAGGAGTTGGATACCAGCCTGAGCAAGAGTGAGACCTTATCTCTACTAAAAAATAAAAAAGCTGGGCATGGTGATATATATCTGTAGTCCAAGCTACTTGGGAGGCTAAGGCAGGAGGATCGCTCGAACCCAAAAGTTTGAGGTTGCAGTGAGCTGTGATAATGCCGCTGCACCCTAGCCCAGGTGACAAAATGAAACCCTGAAGAAAGAAAAGAAGAGGGAAAGGAAGGGAGGGGAAGAGGAGAAGAGGGAGGTGAGAAGAGAGGAGAGGAGGAGAGGGGAGGGCAGGGGAGGGGAGAGAAACAGGTTGGAGGAACATTTAAGAGTAAGGTTTTGGGCTCGGCGCCTATAGCTCAACCGGCTAAGGCGCCAGCCACGTACACCTAAGGTAGCGGGTTCGAATCCCCAGCCCGGACCCGCCAAACAACAATGACAGCTGCAACCAAAAAATAGCCGGGCGTTGTGGCGGGCGCCTGTGGTCCCAGCTACTTGGGAGGCGGAGGCAAGAGACTTGCTTGAGCCCAGGATTTGGAGGTTGCTGTGAGCTGTAATGCCATGGTACTCTACCCAGGGGGACAGCTTGAGGCTCTGTCTCAAAAAAAAAAAAAAAAAAGTAAGGTTTTGGCTACTCACTGTGGCCTGATGCCCTCCCCCAGCTTAATCAAGCCTGCTTGGTCTTGCAGACATCTCTGCTAATGAATGCCCCCACACACACCAAAGCAGTCATTTAAACAGAGAAATGTTACTGTGAAGTTTAACAGAACCATGACAATGATAATGAAAACATATATTGAAAACTTGAAATTAGTAAAGAGAACCTAAGTCTGGTTTGGAGCGATAGAGACTGTGTTCATCATTATAGATATTCAAAAGATTATTAGGTACAAGTTATCTTTTCCTTTTAATAAAGCTCTCAAAAGCCACAGCAGAAAGTGTTCTACCTGACTGCCCAAGGTCAGCCCCTCAGAGAACTGAGATTGCTTTCATCTAAGTCAACTCTAAGATTCATTTCTCTGGACAAAATTGGATGGCATTATCAAAGCAAAAAGTGGGATTGTTTCTTGAAGTGAAAAGCTTTGAAATAAAAAGTGTATAGCAATAATAGGTGAGAGGCTCTCTGACAGCATTCTGCTATCTGAGCTTGTTTTAAAGGACCCTAATTTTTCAACACAGGACACCAACAGAAGACCACTACAGGGCAGGATTTCCCTTTAGTGGGCAAGGGCAAGGAACACCGAATTCTGAGTGTCTGATTTTTGGCTCACATTCCTGGGAAACATTGAAAGTGCTCACACTGTAGCCCTGTAATTGTGCAATGTCTAGTGCTGGAAGCAGAACTCAACATAATATAGTTTGGGGTGGAGAATAAGAAAGAAAACACTCCCAAGAGCAATATCTGATCTGCCACCCTAGTGGAGGCCAGCACAATTGGGCTTCTCTGCCTCTGTCTACTACAGTCAACCTGTGTGGTTCAAATGTCCCGGAGTCTGACTGCCATCGGTAATCTATAGATGCTGCAGGGTGGGTTCTTCTGTGTGGCTTTCCTGATAATTCATGGGACTGTAAGATAAGCCAATCTATTTTTACACCTATTGATCCTTCCCATTTCTTATTCGATGTAATTAATCTCAAAGGTTTTCTGGCGTATGGATTATTAGAATGCATGTTTGTAAGCAACAGAAATTGATTCTGACAGACTTGAGAGCAAAAGAAAGAAAAGAGAGACAGTTAAGGAAGAAGAATATAGGGAAGTTAATAGATTTGAAGGAAAGACTGAGAATCAGGCCTTAGAGGCAGAGGGAACCTGACAATCTCACAGTAGGAACTACCAGTCATTCCCTTCAGGAGACTTCTCAGCAACCAGAATGGTAGTCATTCAGCTTCCACCAACTTCACATTTCCAAGAGTAAATCTTACTGTTTCAGTTTGATCAGGGGCAGGTAGGTCCTTTTGATTGCTAATCTTATCAAGATGCAAAAACTGTAAGAGAAATAGCTGCATTGGTGGTTTTAGCCTTGAACTATCAACTCCCCTCAATTGATAACACTGACACTTTCACCTCTTCTGGTTGTCTTTCAGTCATCGAGGAAGTTTTTCCCCATCACATTCTTTGGCTCCATCACCTGGATTGCAATATTCTCTTACTTGATGGTCTGGTGGGCGCACCAGGTAAGACTGATAGTGACATCCCTGTGCCCGGATTTTCTCTGGTATTGGTTGCTAAGTGGTTAATCAATGTGTTTGCTTTCCGAAATCGTCACAATATTGCATATGACACAGACAAATTACACAACTCAGGACTAAAGGAATTTATTCCACCTAATGTTCCCAAGTCTCCAGGCCTTTCACCATATCATGGAATCAAACCATAGTCCCTGAAAAGTCTCGTGGAGGAAAGAAAGCCTTCCTGCTTCTTGCCGTCTGCAGCCTAAAACCAGGGCTGCTCTGGCCTGGAAAGAACGTCAGGATTGTGCTGGCTCAGGGGCACTTACTTTATTTTGGGCAGCCACTCAACTCACACACTCACTTGCCTTTCAAACCTGGCTGTTAGGAAAGGATTTGGAGACAAATTGGTCTCTTCCTTGACCATCAGTTTATAAAAATAATGATTATTTCATTTATATTCCTTTGAACTTAATACCAGCCATAACAACTATCACAGGAAGATGCTCTCAGTAATTTTTATTGAAAATCAAGGGTTTTTCACATTTTCTTTTTTTTTTTCATTTCAGATTAACATGAGGTACAAATGATTAGGTTACAATGTTCACATTTGTTAGGTGAGGTCCCTGTCATGCCCAGCACCCAAGAGGAGTGCCACATACCCTAACATTGTGCCCATTTGGTGAGAGCACATCAATCCCCCTCCCTCCTTCCTCTCCCCCTTGTCCTCCTCCCCCTCCCCCCAAGTTGAATTAAACTGAGTTTCTCTTTTGTATGGGCATATATTTGTTCATCTCCTGGCTTCATATTAGTATTGAATATATTGGATACTTGCTTTTCCAATCTTGTAATACTTTACTAAAGAAAATGCTCTCCAGCTCTGTCCAAAAGATGTAAAGTCTATCTTTTTATGGCTAAATAGTATTCCACAGTATACACATACAACAGTTTATTAATCCATTCATGGGCTGATGAGCACTTGGGCTGTTTCCACATCTTAGCAATTATAAATTGAGCTGTGATACAATCGGTTACTATATTTTCAAAGATGATAGTGGTAACCATTAGTGAGTGAGTGTGTACCACATGCCATACAGTTCACATATCTTTGTCTCTAAAATCTTGAGAGTACCCCTATACACAGGTTCAAATCCTATGAGGAGGGCGCTATTTTTATCCACAGTTTACAAAGTCTAAAGCTTTAAACTGTAAGGTTTAAATCTTTAAGAAGATTTCCTAAGATCACATAGGTAATAAGTGGTAGACTGAGATTCTAACTCAGAGCACTGCACCTCCAAAACTCATGCTTTTAGTCTTTATTATATACTACATAAATTCCAAACTTCCCACTTGTGTTCTTTGTTTAATATAGTCCTAAAATCATACTTGTTAACATAAATAAAATATAGCAATTTGAAATGAGGAAATACACACCAAGAGAACATATGTGGATGAAATTTTCAACAAATGGTGCTGGGATAATTGGATGTCCACGTGCCGAAATAAATAAACTTAGATCCTTACCTCATACTATACTCAAAGTGGATCATAATTCTAAATGTAAGACTAAAACTACCAAACTTTTAGAAGAAAACAGAAAATATACTTGACCATAGGTCAGACAAAAAATTCTTCTTTGATAAATGATCCATAAAAGAAAAAAATGGATAAATTAGATGTCCTCAAAAATTAAAATGTTTGTTCCTCAAGAAACACCATTTAGGGTTGGCACCTATAGCTCAGTGGGTAGGGCACCAGCCACATACACTGAGGGTGGTGGGTTCACGCCCAGCCCAGGGCCTGCCAAACAACAATGACAACTGCAACAAAAAAATAGCCAGGCATTGTGGCCAGCGCCTGTAGTCCCAGCTACACAGGAGGCTGAGACAAGAGAATCACTTAAGCCCCAGAGTTTGAGGTTGCTGTGATCTGTGACACCACAGCACTCTACCAAGGGAAACATAGTAAGACTCTTGAAAAGAAAAAAAAGACACACCTTTTAGAAATGAAAAGGAAAACCACAGACTAGGAGAAAATATTTACAATATATATTAGTTATATCTAATAAAGCACTTATATCTAGGACATACATTCTTAAATCTTAATCAGCTATCCTAGTTTTAAAATTTGAACATCTATTTCACTAATAAAAATACACAAATGGCTAAAAAGCACATAATCAATAATATTACTAATTAGAGACATCCAGAGGGTGCCCCCAAAATGTATACACATTTTAAGACAGGAAAAAACTATTAAAATTGCAAACAAAACTATTAAAATTACAATACTCAAGTCACATTTGACTTCTCCAATTACAAGATGTGCCCAAATGTGACTCGTGATCATCTTCCATTATATGTTGAGTATTGCAATGTTAATAAGTTTTTTCCTTTCTTAAGATGTTTATACATTTTTTGGCACCCTCCGTATGTATATAAATCAAAACCAAAACAAAATACCACCTCACACCCACTAGGATGGGTATAATCAAAAAGAAAATAACAAGTGTTGATGAGGACGTATAGAAACTAGGAACCTTACCCCTGGTAAGAATGTAAAATAGTGCAGCCACTTTGGGAAACAGTTTGGCAGTTTCATAAAATGTTAAACATAGAGTTACCATATGGCCCAACAATTCCGCTCCTAGGTATATACTTAAGAGCAAAGAAAACAACATCCACAGAAACTTGTACACAATGTTCATAGCAGTGTGATTCACAGTAGACAAAAGGTGTGAACCAAGGGCCACATGTGGTATGTCCATAGAACATTATTCCACAATAAAAAGAAATGAAGTACTGATAGATGCTGAAACATGAAGGAAACTGTGAAATATTATCTAAGGTGAAGAAAAGCCAGTCAGAAAAGGTCACATTTTACTTGATTCCATTTATATAAAATGGGAAGAACAGATGAATCTTTAGAGATGTAAAATAGAATAATGGTTGCCCAGAGTTGAGGAGGTTGAAGGGAATTAGGGAGTGACTGCTAATGGGTATGGTTTTCTTTGGGGGATAGGAAAAAGTTTAAAACCTAAATTATGGTGATGGCCACACAACTCTGTGAATACCCTGAAAGCCATTGAATTAAACACTGTAAGTGGGTGAATATATGGTCTGCTAATTATATCTCAATAAACTTTTTAAAATCAAAACTACCCTGAGATACCATCTAACCCTAGCGAGAATGTCCCACATCACAAAATCTCAAAACTGCAGATGTTGGCGTGGATGTGGAGAGAAGGGAAGACTTTTACACTGCTGGCAGGACTGCAAACTAATACAACCTTTTTGGAAGGAAGTATGTAGAACTCTCAAAGAACTCAAACTAGACCTCCCATTTGATCCTGCAATCCCATTACTGGTCATCTACCTGGAATAAAAAAAAAAAATTCCTTTGATCATAAGGACACTTGCACTAGAGTGTTTATTGCAGCTCAATTTACAATTGCCAACATGTAGAAATAGCCTAAATGCCCACCAACCCAGAAATGGATTAACAAGCTGTGGTATATGTACACTATGGAATACTATTCAGCCATTAAAAAAAAATGGAGACTTTACAGCCTTTGTATTAACCTGGATGGAAGTGGAACACATTATTCCTAGTAAAGCATCACAAGAATGGAGAAGCATGAATCCTATGTACTCAACTTTGATATGAGGACAATTAACGACAATTAAGGACATGGTGGGGGTGGGGAAAGGGGAGAGCAGAGAGAGGGAAGGAGTGAGGGGACCTGGGGCCTTGTTGTGTGCCATACCTTTTGGAGACAAGACATGATTGTAAGAGGGACTTTACCTAACAAATGCAGTCAGTGTAATCTGGTTTCTTGTACCCTCAATGAATCCCCAACAATAATAATAATAATAATCACAAAGGCCAGGCACAGTGGTTGACACCTGTAATCCTAGCACTAGTCTAGAAGGCTGAGCCAGGTGGATTGCTTCAGCTTAAGAGTTGGAGACAAGCCTGAGCAAAATTGAGACCCCATCTCTAAAAAATAGCTGGGTGTTGTGGTGGGTGCCTGTAGTCTCAGCTACTCAGGAGGCTGAGGCAAAGAGGATCACTTGAGCCCAAGAGTTAGAGGTTGCAGTGAGCTATGACACCACGGCACTCTACCAAGGGTGACAAAGTGAGAGTCTGTCTCAAAAAAATAATCATGGGTGGCTCCTGTGGCTCAGTGAATAGGGCACTGGCCCCATATACTGAGGGTGGCAGGTTCAAACCCAGCCCTGGCCAAACTGCAACAAAAAATAGCCGGGCATTGTGGCAGGCACCTGTAGTCCCAGCTACTCGGAAGGCTGAGGCAAGAGAATCACCTAAACCCAGAAGTTGGAGGTTGCTGTGAGCTGTGTGATGCCACAGCATTCTACCAAGGGGATAGAATAAGACTCTGTCTCAAAAAAAAAAAAAAATCATCATCATCATCATCACCATCATCATCATCATCACAAGATACCATTTCATGACCACTAGGTTGGCTATTAAGAAAACCAGACAGACACCATTTGTTGAGGATGTGGAGAAACATGGCTGCATACATTTGCGAAAACTTGTGGTAGAGAGTTAAAAAATAGGTAACAGAGACTGGGAAGGGTCAGTGGGAGAGAGGAAGAGGATGAAGAGAAGTGGGCCGGAGGGTACAAATATCCAAGAAGATAGTAGCAATAAGCTAAATGTGTGATAGCAGAGTAGGATAACCATACTTAATAAAAACGTATTATACTTGGGTGATGGACACCTGGAAGGCCCTGATGTGATCACTATCCATTATATACATATAACAAAATTTCTCATGTACCTTACAAAGTTGTACAAATTTTTAAAACTTGCAGAACTGAACACTTTTTAAAGGTGAATGAATTTTATTCTATGTAAAGTATACCTTAATTTTAAAAAAAGAATATCTGTTACTAAGCAAAATCTACTAGAATTATTGGTTGATATACCAAGTCTTATTTTTATAAGATATTTTATATTACTACTATCATAGTTCTTTTACTGATGTTTGACTTCAGATAACTTCCTGGGTATTTCCAAATATCACTGGCTTTCTAAGGAGTCATTATTTTCTACATTCATTGAGAGACATTTGCTGCTGACATGTGGCAGAAATTATAGCAGAAGGTAGGCTGTTTCTTAGGCTCCAGATTTGCAGGCCTAAAGGACTGTTACCATTTATATATCACATAATGGCCTTTCTTAATAATCATTTTTTTATGCTTTCACATACTCATAAAGAAGCGGTTTTTTTTAACTTGCTGGAATATGTTGTTTTTTAGCTATGTCTTTTTAGCCATCCAAGAAAACACCACCCTACTGAATTCCATCTTTTCTTTTTGATGATTATCTTAATCCTATAATCTTGTTTCCTCTTCATTCTCTTTAGAAGAGGAATACAAATTCAATATCTGGAATAACAATCATTGTTAAAAGGTCAAGAATTTGGAAGGATGAAATCAGTCTATAACCACCTGTTTTGCCATATGAATGGCAAAACATAACTATAGTCCAGAAAGTAGAGGGAAGAGGAGAGAGAGGACAGGGGAGGGGGGATATGGGAGGAGGCAGGGTATTTGGGGGGACCTCACCTAATGTGCATGATGCAATGGTACATTTCAAAACTATTAAGAAATGAGTATAATTGTGATGATTGTGTTACTTGGTTCAATGTAAACATGTCACATTGTATATTGAAGCAGTACCCTGAACCCCATAAATGCATCAATGTACAAAGTTATGATTTAATAAAAAATAATTTAAAAAAAAAGAATTTGGAAGGACATAAACAGAAGATTTACTTTTCAATAATAGAAGTTTCTCTTTCCTCTCACCTATATTTCTCTTTCAAAACACCCTGACAGCAGATCAAAATAGCAGATGCTGTTCCAAGAAGTCTAGCTCCAATTCTACTGTTTGTACTTTCGAACTATAAAAGCGATTAGATAACAGTTACACCATTTACTGCTCAACTATTTTGTTATCAAAAGTTTTACCAATAAATGCCTTACACCTACAACGCTTTATGTAATTTTTCCTTGGTTTTTTTTGTTTTCTTTTTTTTTTTTTTTGTTTACGCTTAGCTTTTATTTTTGTTTGTTGTTATTGTTTAGCATTTTTGCATCTTAGTAAATTTCATGGGTTCCATAAACCTGCGGTTAAATCTATCTTTGGCAATGTTTCACTCCAAATCTAATAAAAAATTAAATCATCAAAGAAAGTATTTTGCTCAAGTGCAGAACTCTCACTTAACTATTTCTAGGGGAATCAGTAGAAAAACAAGCAAATGAAATCACCTACATATGAGTCTATCCTATAGCAGGATATTTCTGCAAATTAGGGAGATGATAGTGACTATGGCACGGAGCACTGGCGTGGACTTACTTTCCAAAGGTGGGCAGTGAATCTGTGCAGCATAAACCAGGCATGACCATCAAAACAGAATAGTCCTAGCTACACTGTTAATCTACTAGGAACCAAGCTAATATTTACAAAAGGATTTAGAGGTGAGGTTATTCTATTCTCTAAAAAGCTTTATCCTTATATGCTATTTAAGGCCTTTACATTTAAAAAAAAAAAAAAAAAACACTGGGCATCATCAAATAGCCTGTTGGAAACCAGATGGAAAGCACTATTTTGGAGATTTTTAGAACTGCAGTTCACCAACTCCAGCAAAGTACATAAAGATTTTAAAAGTTCTGAGAAGACAGACAAATTTTTCAAGAGACTGGAAGAGCTTCCATCTGAGGCTAGACCAACAGTTCAAAATAGAACTCATTGGTCTTAAAAGACAAAGACCAAAAGAAAATGTAATAGCTGCCCCCACCTTGATTTTCAGTAATGATGGACAATTTACAAAGGGCCTTTCCACTAATTACCATTTAGTCTTCAAAAGTACCTGGCAAAGCAGGCATCGTTATCCCCACTCTGAGGAGGAAAAACTGAGGATCAAAGACATTGTACACTCAGGAACTTAATGAATTCCAGAGACCTTGGTTCCGGGTTCTCTGAACCCCTGGGTTTTGCTTCTCCACAGCTGTTTTGCTGATTGACAGTCTCATATAACCAAACCCCAAAACACCCCAAACCAAGGTCTTTCTTGTGAAATGGTAGAATCTAAAAGCAGTTAAGAGTGTGTTGCCCATGGAATACTATGCAGCCATTAAGAAGGATGGAGAATTTACATCCTTCATGTTCACATGGATGGAGCTGGAGAATGTTCTTCTGAGCAAAGTATCACAAGAATGGAGGAAAAAGTATACAATGTACACACCCCTATTATGAGACTAATCTAAACCTTTTATATGAAAGCTATAACCAAATAGCCTAAAAACATGCAGAGGGGGGAGGGAGAAGGGAGGGGGCAATGGGAGGAGGGCAGGGGTTTGGAGGGATCACTTCTGAGGTTTGTCTTATAGGAGTGTAGGTGAATCTTTCTAAGAGTAGAATGTGAACGTTTTAAAGCAATAACTGAGAAAATGACATGAAGGCTGTTTTGACCATTTAGATGGAAGTATTTCAGAATGCTTATGAAAACCCCACACTGTACCCCAGAAGTGCATTAATGTACATAGTTAACATTCAATTAAAAAAAATAAAAAATAAAAAATAAAAAATAAAGAAATTGAGGGGGATACGAGCTAAGCCTTCCTCAGGTTCCTCTGATGCAGTCAGAATGGGAAAGGGACTAATCCCCAGGGCGACTGCCCTAGACCAGGACAAGACAGGCATGGAACCCAGCAACACCTCTGGGGAGAGCAGATGCCTCAATTACAGATTCACCATTCCAGACACAGAAGGGACCCTGGTGTCATCCCTCAGCCTGTGATGCCTCTCCCTTCCCCTCAACTCAGCAGAAGTCCGCCCACCCCACCACCTCTTCCCTGATCCGTGTTCTAGGCTCCTGGGCAGCACTTCCATGCCCCATCCCCCCTGGGCACCCATTTTACTTTCCCCACTGTGCTGTAATTGCTGGGAATTGTAATTTCCTGTTTCTCTTTCTCAACAGGATTCCCAAGTTTCTTAAGCAAGGATGGACTGGGTGGCTTTTCACCCTCAGGACCTAGCAAAGCCACAGGCTCCCAGCAGGCATGCAGCAGAGGACACCAGATGAGCGCTTTCATTTTACAGAGGAAGCGCTGAGAGGTGACGTGGCTTGCCCAGGACCACACAGCTCTACGGGGCAGGGCTAAGACCAGAATTCAAGTCTGGGCTACTGATACTAAAAAACCATCAGTGCATCAATTCCAGTTGCCTCCAGGAGCCATGAAAAGGAAATTAACGTTTCTAACAGCCAAGGCAAGGCCTTCTAGCAAATCCTCTCATTTAAGCCCCCACTTCTTTCACCCAGGAAGCTCATCTCTCTGGGTCCTTGAATAAAGGCCACTCGCCACACAGTTACTGAGCCCCAAAATAAGGCCTCCACTAAGGACAGCAGCTCTTTTTTTCTATGCGGTGCCTACATATGTTAAAATGATATATTACTCCCTGAAAAATAAATAAAATAACAAAGGTAAATAACAAACCTCACTTGTTTCTTTGTTTCTAGTTAGAAGTGAAGACACTATCATCGTTTTAATATCAGGATTTAAAAAATATAATGTAGAAAACAGAACTTAACCTCAGAGGCTACTTTGCAGCTTGACTCCCCAAACTTCAGGAAAAACCCCAACTCCACCTGCATGAACATGTCTGAGGTCCCTAAAGTTCCTTAGCTTAGCTGCTCACCAGACCCAGGTAATCACGAGTCAGCCTGGGCAACGCAGGAGCTAAAAACAGGCAAAGTGCCAGATGCACAAGCACAGGTGACAGGAGAACTCCCAGCTACCTCTATTGTCACAAACTCTGGCGCCGTGTGGCCTGTAGTTTCCCCTGTTATGGGTCCCCCACGTGAAGGGAGGACTGCAAACCTGGTGTTTGTACTGATGGCAAGAATGTGCCTCGTACTCACGATGGAAACAATTCTCGAGCCCCATGCAGGGTGTGGGAAACCACAAAAGCAAGGTCTCTCTGGCTTACGTCCAAGGGCTGAGGATGTAAAGGTGGTGGGTTCTAGATAATTAGAGCAGACATGTGTGGAGCAATGGGGAAGCATGGACACATCCTCCACAGCCAGGACTGGGGTGGACAGACAGATTTGCAGGGCAGCGTCAGCTAGCGGGCCAGGGCCTGATGTCATTTGCGGACAGCAGTGGGCTCTCTAGCAACTGGGAGGGTGATTAACTCCTCTCACATCCTCTTTACATTGTAACCTGTCCCTCATATTAGCTTTTGTGGCCTTTATTTCACACACTGAGTCCAGCGACTACTTGTCTTGGGTTATTTATAAAATGCCCATTTCTGCCTCTACCAACTCTCCTCTGACACCCCTGAGGAGCTCAGTGGCCACACACACCGTCCTCCTGGGACCTCAGTCTGTGCCTCCAAGTGACCACCCATCAAGGGACCACTTGCCCAGATCCCACATGTACCTGTTGGCAGACCTGTCAGCACGGCTTGAGAAAGATCTAGCAGGACCTGATTCTTCAACAGTTAATAATTCCTTATAGCTGAAGCACAAATACATTTAGGGCTTCAGCAAAGACAAAAAAAGAAAGAAAAGCAACAGCAGTAGGTGGGTGGTCTTTGTTCTATCAGGCCTCCCATGAAGGGCTGGGAGCCTCAAACTCCAGGAAAATAAACAAAGCTGCAAGCAGCCTGCTATGTGTGAAGGAGCCTCAGGGACACACACACACACACACACACACACCAGCCTCTGTATCCACACCCGGGAGTGCTGGGGAGTGTGTGCACATGTGCACACATAGGCATACGCTATGCACTTTAGCAGGAGGCAGAGGCGATCAATTCTATGATGACTTTTTCAATTGGCTCTTTCTTAGCTGCTAGCTCAGACTGGGGCAATGACGCCAGCAACAGTGCCAGCCACTTAAAAACATCAATCCTCTCTGGGTGACGATATTATCTTCTTGGAAAATACAAAAGGGAAAACAAACACGGGCACTGATTTTACAATGATCAGCCCTTTTTTGGGTCAGAACCTGGCTGAGGGCTCATTCAGGATCAGCAGTCACTGGTTTGGGGAGGACCCAGTACAAGGTTTCAAGGTGCGCCTGGGAGACACTTTGGAGCAGGTGGCTGTTTGGGGGGCTTCCACCCTATCACCCCCATCCTCAGAAAGCAGCCACTTTGGGGTGCTTTGTCCCCACAAAGAGATGGTTAGTCCCTCACAATTCCTGAGGAAAGGTCAGTGAAGCCGTCCTCAAGGCAACGAAGATCTGGAGGAGAAGAGCAAGGCCCCCGTGTGACCTGAGTTTCCTTCCGGGGTCCTGCAGATGCCTGGAGTGTCTGCTTCTGGGGTACACCCACCATGGAACACAGCCCCTCCCTCTCCACTCAGCACTCTCAGGACTGGGGACTTCCGCCCTGCCTCTCAACATGTTGCTAGAACTTTCTGAAATTAAAAAACAAAAATCCTGCCTCCCACACCCTACCCCAGGCACCTCCATGTTTGTGTGTCTGTGTAATACAGAAGGGACAGAAGCCACAGGAACGGGTTTCATCTGGAAGGTGACAGTTGCGTCTGGAGTGGTTTTGACCTTTAGTAACTTAACGTATCTCAGTGTATCCACCTGCAGAAAGGCCTGCGGAGGGGCCTGGGTACCGGCCATTCAGTTCTTTTGCTTTATTGCATCGCAAACCTGACCTTTCTCCTTGATTTGTGCCTCTGCCCCTTGCACAGTTATTGTACCAGTGTGGGACATGGCAATGGTAAAACAGAAGTGAACCTTAATTTTTGTCTTTTACTGGGACCCAATATTTTGAGTTCCATTCCCTCCTGCAAACATTCATTTAACTAATAATTACGGATCATACGCTGTGTGTAGGAGATACCTGCATAGATTTACAGTCTGGCAAGAGGAGATTGGCTAAGTCCACATGACATGGCAGAAAGAACACGGAACAGGCATTGGGGGACCTGTAGGCTGTCATGGTAGTGGCAATGATGTACTCCCAGAACTCTGAGATAAAATTACCTGAAGAGAACAAATGAGATAGATTCAAAACATAGCTGGTGTGTCCCAATACTATACATAAGATATTCACAGCATTGCTCTTGTAACAACCCAACAACCAATGTTGGAACGCGTTAACAAAGTGTATGTCACTAAACGGAACATCACGCGCCACGACACAGACATAGCTATAAAAATAATGCTGAGCAAAAAGAGTACAGTGTGAGTTTGGTTTACATAAGGTTCAAAATAGGCAAAATTGGGGCTATGGTGCTAGAGAGCCGGGTGGCAGCACCACGGGGGGGTGGCCAAAAGTGGGGGGACAGAGGGGACTTGTAGGGTGCTGACAATGTTCTATTTCTGGGTGCTGGCTGTATGAATCTGGTAACTTGCTAAAATTCTATTGCACTGTCCCCATGTAATTCAGACACATTTCTATGTGTGTGATGTATCTGTAAAATGTTTAATTAAAAACGTACAGATGCAGTTAGCTGGTCTGAGCAGCCGGCTACGGAAGTGAGACAAGAGGCTGCCTGAGAAGGAGCAGCCGAATAAACCAGGAGGCTCCCGGCTCCTTGCGTGTGATCTGGCAGCAGCCCAGAAAAGGCCTGAAATGTGATTATGATCACGTGAGCCGGGACTCAGTCACACTGTGCTCTGCCCAAAAGGTGGTGGAAAGGGAGGTCGGGAGAGAGAGAGGATTTCGCAGTGTTTTATCTCTCTCCGCCCAGCTGCAGTAGGAAGGCAGGGGTATTGTGGGCACTAGAGACATACTCGGCTGAGGGAGGACCCACCTGGCCTCACGCGGCTGGATGGTGTGGGGTTCAGGGACATCTCTCTGGTTTCATGCTTAGTCCCCATTTACCAAGCAACCTTCCAGCCACAAATTCAATTTCCTCAGCCCCCGACCTCCTGGAGAGTTGGAAAGGAATATTCTGACCTCCATAAAATAATCACACCAAATAAACCAGCATCCTTTTGATATACCTCAGACACCTGCAATGGCCCTGAGGCAATCACCTCTGAAAGTTCTGTGACAAAAGTGGGTCTCCTGTGTGCCAAGTCAAAACCCAGATCTTGCACTTAGAGATTCCTCCAAAGCATAGCTCCCCCAAGGGTCACGCCTCCGACACCCCAATGCTCCTGCAATGGGTCACTTGTAGGCTTATTTTTTATGCTATGCCATCAGTAGCTTGGATGTCACCCACTTTCCACCACCTAGCAGAGACTGGGTCAATCTTCTCAAGGTTAAGGCCAGCAAGGCTCTCCAGTGGTCAACTGCTACAGTGGCTCACACCTGTAATCTCAGCACTTTGGGAGGCTAGGGTGGGGGAATCACTTGAGACCAGAAGTTTGAGGTCAGCCTAGGCAACATAGCAAGACCCCCAACTCTACAAAAAATAAAATTAGCCAGATGTGATGGCACAGGCCTGTACATATCCTAGCTACAGGGAGGCTGAGGCAGGAGGCTCCCTTGGATCCAGCAGTTCTAGACTGTAGTAAGCTATGATTGCACCGCGCAATCTAGCCTGGGTGACAGAGTGATACTCTGTCTTAAAAAATTAAAAAAAAAAAGAGGCTGCAGGGCTCAAATAGCCATAGTAAGGGACCTATCTGTTGCCTTAGGGGTTCATTTGAATTATATGACATTAACCATGAAACTCAGTATTCTGCTAATAAACACAGAAGCTAGGGTACTACATTGGGGACGCTGGCACCTGTCCTCATCCAACTTCTCAGTGAGATCTGAGAACTTCACAACAACCACAGTCTGGCAGGAGGATATTTTTGCTTTATTATCCCCTAAAGCAAGCCTGCCATCCCTGCCCCCACTGTGCTTTTGCACATCTGTGTCTGAGAACAGGTGAAAGTGACTGCGGGCATGGAGAGAAAGGAGAGGCCTGTGTTCCCAGGGAGTAGACGGTGGGTGGGAACTGCTTGCACATGACTCTGAGGGGGCATGACATGCGGCTCTGAACCTCAAGTTTACACATGCTCTGCCTTGGTCCAAAAAGCCCAGAACCCAGCTATACCCACTTGCCTTCAATATGTTACATCTCAACTCTTTTTTTCTTTCAATCTCCAAATCCACATTTTTTACACTTGATAATGAAACTCAACTCATTTAGTTTCTGTAGACATGGCCAATTCTGGTGACACAAACTCATTCCGGAAGACCGGTGTGAGAAATCAACCACAGTCCAAGACAAAGGACGAGGCCAGGGTCCCACAGAGGGAAGAGCATGGGACGAGGGTCTGAAGACTTGGAGGGGCAATCCTGGGCTATTTACTCTTCTTCTCTGAGCCAGAATTTGCTTATCCTTAAAATGAGGGGCTGGAAATAAATACTATCTAAGTTCCCTTCAGGTAAGGAGTTTCGTCTCCAGAGTCAGAAAAGGCCAACATTCTGATTTCTGATCCCATCACTAGCTGTGTGATTCAGGCAAAGTTGCCTAACCTCTCTGAACTTCTGTTTCTTAATTAGTAAAATAAAAACAGCAATAATCATATAAAATAATAATATAATACTGAAATAGTACAATCATATAGTAGCAATAATGAACACGGCAGAACTGAAGTAAATGTAGGTATTGCATTTAGGGCAGTACCTGGTATAGTGGGAATAATAAATAGCAAACGATAAAAAGAGCCAGGAGTCTATGTTTCTGAGGCTCAAGTTGGTGTTGACAGAATCCCAGATGGGACACAACTACAGTTGAGTAGTAGGAAGGAAGCAGTGCCAGCGCAGGCCATGGTGTGAAACGTTGGGAAGCGGCAGAACTACCACCGGCTCTGACCCCTCGAGTCCCAGGCCCCGGCTTTACTGGCAGGGTGGATGCCTCCGGCACATTCACAGCTGAGAAACATCTTTTCCACAGCCACATCAATGACAACGCTTGAGATTTTAGTGCACATTTATGAAAGCTAATGACACTAGGGGAAGGAGAATGGTGCTGAACAGTCAATTTTGTCTGCATCTTACTGAGAACAGTAAGCTATTAAGAGCAATCTGCTCCACAGCGAGATGTAATGAACGAGCTGAGCCATCTCTCCTGCTGTGGGCTGAAGCGTCTCCTTAAAAATAACAGCATCTGCAATACCTTTATGCAGAAGTGCACGCGGTATTTAATGAAGTGCTATGTAAACAGTTTGTTTTGGAACACTGACAGGACACTTGTTCAGTGTTCCCAAAATGCTAGGGGTTTCATTTCATTTGAACTTGTTGCCATTGAAAACTCACCATCTATAAGGGCAGAAACACACGCTTTTCCTGAAGGGAGGGAACACATCAACCAGAATATGCAACATATATGGTTTCTCAAATACTGAAGATGACATTTTAAGAGCATATACTGCAGTTTAACCCTAAATTCTTATGAGTGTACAAATTAGAAAACACAGATACTGAAAGACAAATCTTTTTTTTCTGTTCCAACAAGTTCATCCACTTCCAAATAGCATTTTATTATCGCTCCCCTTTGCCCAGAGAATCCACAGTGTCTGTCTGTGTGCTGTGAGAGTGGACACAGTGCAGAATATGCTTCTATCCTGGAAGGACGGATCACTCCATAAGTGAGGAAACAGCTAAATTAGAGCAAAGCTGGTGCCGAGTTGGCCATGAGCTAAGGAAGGGGTTGCTAAGGAGGGCAAGTTGGATGGCAGAGGGCCGGCCCACCAGTGCAGCCAGGGCCAGGGACCCTGAGTCAGGGTGACTTGGGTAAAATGCTGGCTCCACACTTCCTTGCCAGGTGACTTTGGTAGGTTACTAACCCAACCTTCCCTGATCAAGCATCCTCCACTCTAACATGAGGATAAACACTGGACTTACTGCAGGAGGCAACGGTGAGAATTAAGCAACACAGACCAAGCCCTCGAGAAGCTCGGCTTCTGCCTTCCTTGACAGGTGCCTACGACCTGTCTGGCTGTGCAGCTCATCCTTTCCCTATCCCGAGCACGTGGACTGTACATCCATTTCTTTTTCATTTATTTATTTATTTTTGTACATCCATTTCTAATAAGTGAGGACCCCGAGAGGCAGGGCCAGCGTCTTCTGTCCCAGCCATCACGAATTTGATCGATATTGTAAGCACTATGAAAATTCTACTTGTTGGTGACGTTGCATTGGGTGCCATGCCAAATGCACGTAGTGGCTCCCCTAGAAAGGCGCGTGCGATAAAGGCCGATAACGGTAAACACAGAGACGCTGCCTGCGCATTAAGCAAACACGGGAATTAAATACTCTGAGCATTTTCACTATTTGCAAGTGAACGTACTGTTACTTGACGAAGTTTCTCGTGTACTCTCTCACGGCCACCACTCCGCTCCACGCTCTGCTCTCAGCAGAATGACAAGCTGCATTTTACGATAATGGAACCAGGAAGAGGTTATGACGACAGAAACATCTAGAACAGGGTGATTCCTCTCCTGCTTCACACCTTACAGTTCTGTCTGACCTTAGCCATCAGCAGACCCACCAGCCGGCGGGGTGGGGGGTAGGGGGGAAGCCAGGTAAGCATCCTTGTCCTTTTTGGCCCCACACTATGGCTCTGGAACTCACGAAGAGCCAAAGCTCAGAAGTAGATTTCAAGAACATGTGTAAGAAGGGGCCAGAGTCCCTGGCTGAGCGGGGAGGCTGGTGCTGGCCAGGGTAGAGTTGAGATAGTCACTTTCCACCATTTGCTTTCTAAGCCTCAAAGGTAAATGATGACCCCCCAAATGCATGTCAGCTTTTTTTTTAATGCCAAAAAGAGGAAAAATAAAAAAGGAAATGACAATAACAGCAGCAAGCATGTCTGGGTGTGGCAGCTGGAGTGACAGAGTCACTGGAAACTCAGGGACTGGAGCAGTGACACTGGAAGACTGTGCTTCATGCTGGGCAGGCTCCACATCCTGGGAGCCCCACCACCTTTCCTATCTGTGCCCCTCTTGGCCTCCCGAAGTCCTGTGTTTGTGTGCCACTGCAGAGGAGGAGGCAGGAGGAGGGGGGACAATCAGCAGAAAGTAGGAGCAGACCCTGGGAAACAGCAGCACTGAGGGCAGGGGGAGAAAGTTCCAGAAGAGGGCAGCAGCCATACCGTCCAGTGCTGAGCGCTTAGTAAGATGTGGTCAAGTGAGTGTCCCAGGTGGGTAAGCTCACCCACATCCCCCCAGGGCAGCTTTGTAGAAGTGCCTGCAGAGGGCTGACAGGCTGGGGTGGTAAGAATGAGTTCAAAATACACTTTTCAAAGGGTTTGGTTTGGGAGGAAGGAAGAAGGGTGGTGGCAGCAGTGGCATGTGAACAGCTGAAGCAGGGAACATAGCAGATTGAGGGAACTGAGAGTGGGGAGTGTAGCCCCAGGAAGGGAGGTGGCCGGTGGGGCGCTGGTCTAGGGTTCTCCACCTGCAAATCAGAAGCAGGCTGCGTGCCAGGTGTTCAGCGTGCTTCCCTTTTCAGTTATTTGTATAAAGTCTGCACTCATTATATTTTTTAAAAAGATTAAGCACTAGTCCTATGGAAAAAAAATTTTAAAAAGAAAGCAAAGTGCAATCTCCACATCCAGAAAATTTGAAGGGCTTAAATAGGCAGTTATACAATTTTCACATTCAACTCTCCTAACACTTTTGTAATTAAAAAATACTATTATACCTTTTCCCAGTGTTTTGGACTGCATAGGACCTGCATAGCTCCTCGGCCAGTAGAGAGTCAGTGTGCCCAGTGACTATGAGCACGGACTCTGGGGACGGACTGCTGGGTTTGAATCCAGACCTCCCACTTACTAACAGTATGACGACCGACTTTGGAAACTCATTTATCTTCTTTGTGCCTCTGTTTTCATATTTTTAAAATGGACACAACAACACCATCAACCTCACAAAGCTGCCGACTCAAATGAATATGTGTGTACATATACAGTAGGCGGGATTCTGACGAGGCTCCCTAAGACTCCTCATCCTGATGCTAATTAGGTCTCCTAATCTGGATGCTGCTGGGAAGGGGCTTTGCAGATGGACCTAAGGGCGCTAGTTAGCTGACTTTAAGGGAGGGAGATCAGCCTGAACCACCCTAGAGGGCTGGGTATATTCGCATGAGTCCTGACGTGGAAGAGGAAGGGCCCAGAGGTCCATTGGAAGAATGTGTTGGAGATGAAGCAGGAGGAGAGAGACAGAGAGATTCTAAGATGGGAGAGACGTGGCCCACTGCTGCTGGACAATTCGCTTGTCTCAGCCTCCCAAAGTGGAGAATGGTCTAGGGTTGACTGTAGCAAGGACACGGGGACCTCAGTTGTCCCATGTATGGAACTGAGATCTGCCCACAGCATGAGTGAACTTGGAAATGGGTTTCCCCATAAGAACCTCCAGAAAGGAAGGCCACCCCCTGACAGCTAGATTTCAGCCTTGTGACACCCTCGGCCCAGAGCTGGATGAGCCATTCTGTGCCCAGACTTCTGACCCACAGAAACTGTGTGACAACAAATAGGTGTGTTTTTAAGCCACCACGTTTATGGCAATTTGTTACAACAATGGAAAGTTGATGCCACAGGTGTGAGCCTGTGTGTACTTGTGCCTAGAGCCTGTAGGACTTAGTCCACTGAGGAAAGGAAACCTTTGAGGAGGAGGAAGCTCAGGGCAAATCCATCAGATTTTATCCATATCCATTTCCCTTGAAAATTACTCGCCAAATAGGAGGAGGACAAGAAACTGAAATACAAGCTCCATCTTCTGTGAAATCAGGAGGCACAAAGACCTCCCCAAACCTTACTACATGAAAATGGGAGCAAATGACGACCTCCGATTCTGATGATACGGTGGACTAGTGCTCCCAGGGGCCCTGCGGCTGCAGAACAACCAGGTCCTGCAGGTGACTCACTTTTTGATGCACTGTTGAGCTCTCCACAGGCAGGGGAAATCTCCAAGGTCCCCCACCTCTGCAAAAAGAGTTCAGAGCAGAGTGACAGCAGTCACTCGTGGGCACACAATAAGTCAGGAATGTGTTGAGAGCTGACACCAATGGACAGTAACACCACCAACTTAGAGACTGGGCTGTGGGCCGACTGCACCGTGGAGCAGCTGAGCTTGGGGCCCTTGTGTTGAGCTAAGTAAGGCTGAAGTGTGTAGGGTCTGCTGACCCACAGATCTCTATAAAAGCAGACACAAATCCTCTGAAGGCGAGCCTCCCCAATTAAGGCCTGTGTGATGTTCCACAGATAAAGAACTAGCAATGAGTTCACAATCAAAGTCAACAAGTGCAAAGTGCACAGCGAAGATTAGTGAGAACCAGAAGAAATGAGAAACAACAGATCAGGTCCTCATGTTATAGCTGTCTAATACAGAATGCAGAATAGCCCTGTGTACAAAGCAGAAAGTTCTGAAGGATAACATCAGAAAGATGGGGAAGCAACCAGAACTGAAAATGGACACAGGGATGACAAACTACTTAATGAGTCAAGAGAGGGCAGCACCCCTGAAGTGTGGAGGCTGGGCAGAGAGCACCATGTGTGGGCCCGAAGTGTGGCGACTGGACAGAGAGCATGCTGTCCATCTCTGCTGCCCTAGATGCCACTTGTCAATGACTGCATTCACTCTGGATCAAAGGACGTCGATGTTTAAGATGCTCTGTGCAAGCACAGTGGTTTGACAAGGGTCAAACCAGGCCATGCGCGTGAAAATCTGTCAAGAGGGCTGACTCTGGGTCATCCTGTGTGGAAGATAGAAAGTATAGATTGAAGTAATTAAACCAGAAAACCTTTGTAAGTACTCAGGGACACGAGACCAGGACAGAGATGGAACACCCCCCAAAAGCAATGTATGAAAATGAAAGCAGATGAAGACCTCTGATTCTGAGAGTCAAAATAGAGACGAAGTAAAAACTGTGCCCTTTGAACAAGGCTCCGGACCCTTCTCTTACCCAATTTATGAATGTCATCAGTCAAGCTTAAGCCTCAGTGCAGGAGATTAGGGGAACTTTCTTTTGAAAAACTTTGGGAAAAGCTCAGAAATGATGGGACAGAGGTCAAATTGAAATATTTGGTATTATATACGATGCTGGACTTTTTTTTTTTTTGAAGGAGAGTCTCACTTTGTTGCCCTCAATAGAGTGCTGTGGCATCAAAGCTCACAGCAACTTTAAACTCTTGGGCTCAAGAGGTCCTCTTGCCTTAGCCTCCCTCCTCAGCCAGGCGCCTGCCACATGCCTGACTATTTTTTTTGGAGATGGAGTCTTGCTCTTGCTCAGGCTGGTCTTCAACTCCTGAGCTCAAGCAATTTGCTTGTCTAAGCCTCCCAAAGTGCTAGCCTGACACGGGACTTCTGAATAGCAACCTCTGAAGCTGGAAGAATCATTCTTTCCAAGTTCCAACTGAATATGATTTTCAGTTCAGATTTTTATACCCAACTCAATAATCAATCAAGTGTAAGGTTAAAATAAACATATTTTCAGATTTTTTAAATCTCAAAAATATACTACTTTTCTAAAGATAGTATAGAGTGTGCTCCACCAAAAATAAGGACAAAAACTATGAAGATGAAGACCTGGGATCTAGAAACAGGTGATTCAGCCTAAAGAGAGGCAAAGACAATTCTCAGGCTAGTAATAAAGGGAGATCCCAGAATGACCACAGTGGCCCAGGCCAGTCCAAACTGAAGCAGAAGAGGCTCCAAACAGAACTGGAAAATCAATGACATGTATAATTGTGTGCACTTACCTTTACAGAGCTATTGGGGGATAGAGAAAAGTCCAAATATAAAAACAATTCAGGAAATACATTATATAAAGAAATATTCATTAGTATACTACCTGGCACAGATGTGAACAATATTTACACACTCAAAATACAGTAGAACCTCCAAAGCTGACCACCTGCCTATACTGACCGGTCCTCAAGTTGACCTAATTCATAGACCAGACATGCACCACGTGCACAGATTACTACATCAGGCCTGATGTTGCCCACCTCCCTGTGTTGATCAGTTTGTAACGGTCCCTTGAAGGGTCAACTTATAGAGGTTCTACTATAATTTCAAAATCTGTATATGGAGCTAACCAAAATTTATGATATAACTAAGCTGAAAAGACTAAGAGGAAGGGGGAGTGTAAGAAAACGAAAGTAAGTAGACAGTGTCCAACATGAAGGAGTGAGAGAAAAATACATGTATGTGACTTATAAACAGGGAGGTGAACAGTGAGAAGAGTTGATAGGGAGTCAGAGTAGGGGATGGAGGCATGGGAGATGGCTGGTTTGGGTTATACGTCTTTTAACACAATTCGGCTTTTTAAACTATGTGGATATGATACTTTAATAAAAAAACAAAATTAAAAATAAAAAGGATGACTCTGCTGCCCTAGATGCCACTTGTCAATGACTGCATTCACTCTGGATCAAAGGACATGGTGTTTAAGATGCTCTGTGCAAGCACAATGGCATCTACTACCTCATATCCCGAGGGGCTGCTTTCCTTAAGATGTAGACAATATCTCCCAGTAACACTCCCCGGGGACCCATATAAACCATATCTATCATCAGTATATGAAGGTTCACTAAAGTTAATAGGTTTTTTCACACATTGTCTAAGTTGTATACCTAAGACAACAGCAGAGCAAATTAATAAACAGACTCTGTAAAGCTTCAGCTTGTCTTTGCTAAGTTTACTGTCATATGCATGGTCTGGGAAGAAGTACCTAGCATAAGGTGACCAGATTTTAACATTGGTAAAGCGGGACACCATTGACAGGGCAGGGGGTGTTCTTAATTAAAAGTTTAGTCTATATAGAGCAACAAAAGGCTCAGCACCTATAGCTCAACCGGCTAAGGCGCCAGCCACGTACACCTAAGGTTGCGGGTTCGAATCCCCAGCCCGGACCCGCCAAACAACAATGACGGCTGCAACCAAAAAATAGCTGGGCGCTGTGGCGGGCGTCTGTGGTCCCAGCTACTTGGGAGGCAGAGGCAAGAGACTCGCTGGAGCCCAGGAGTTGGAGGTTGCTGTGAGCTGTAATGCCACGGCAATCTACCCAGGGGGACAGCTTGAGGCTATGTCTCAAAAAAAAAAAAAAAAAAAACATAGAGCAACAAAAATTTTCATAGAATGCAAAATAGTATTGTAATATATATATTTTTAATTTCAACATAAGTACAATTTATAAATATAATACATTAAAAAAATT